>JANHAO010002219.1:0-29709 GCA_026873985.1 Saraca asoca
ATTAATTTAAGCCCTTTAAGATCAATGCTAACCAATTCAATCCTAAAGAAACTTAATCTACTTTCATGATTAAAATTCCCTTATTAAACTATTAGGGTTCCAATGATAATCTTCTCCTTTTGGTACTTCAACTATCTACCAAAAATCAGACAAAATAATGGCCAAATATTTTATCAAGAACTTAGCAGGCATAACAATTGAATCCATCAATACCAAGTAATTATAATAGGAAACAATCAATAGCGGCAAGGGACCATAAGTGGGTTATTCCCAATCCTAGAATAAAATCTACTCATACATAATGGAAATAAAAATCAAATTCATTATCATTAAATACTTCATAATATTCAATACAATGCAAAAAAGTAAAGATAAAATTTGAAAGAGAAAACCAGGATGCCAAGTGATGAAAATAAGTAGAATCTTCGCAAGAACTTCAATCCACAAGATTATCTCTTAATTTACTTAGAAAAATGCCTAAAAATAGAAAACCTAACTAAGCTATATGAAAACTGTCTAAAATTACTTTCTGGTTGCGTAATAATTGCTTATATAGCAGGATAACAGTGTCCAAAACATGGTTGTATCCTATGACACGGCCAGCCCATGTTTCACACTGGAGAATTGCCAAGGAATGCACTAAACATGGCCGTATCCTAGTATATGGCCAGATTGTGTTTGGTGCTACCAATTTTGATTTTCCTTGCTTCAGTCACAGCTGAGTTGTGTTCTTCACAGGGCTCCTTTCCTAGCTTCTACTTAATCCAAATATGCTTCAAACTTCTACTTTCACCCTCCTTTCCAAGCTTTCTTACTGACCTGTAAAGAGAAATACAGACCAAAGCAGTACCAAAGAACAAAATACTAAAGTAAAACAAAAAGAGCAAAGAAATCACAAGTTAACAATGAATCAAGAGATTAAAAATTAATATAATATTATGCATTTTGCTTATTTATCAATGAACAAAGGCTAAAGCAACAAAAACTAAAGCATCACAGTTTCAGGGAATGATACCACTACTATATCACTCCATAGCAAGTCTTTACACTATAGTGGCTAAGTCTATACCTCAACCAAACACCAAAAAGATCCTATAAAAGAATGGACAATATTTGCTATACAATTAACATTCTGATCTTTGTTGATAAGCTCATGTATTGAATTCATGAGTTGTACAAGGATGATAAGCACAATAGCCTTTCTGCACTAGCTCCACTACAACCTAAGAATCAAGCTCAAATAGCACCTTTCACCACCAATACTTCCATGCTAATGTTAAACCAGATAGTAATCCCCAGAATTCAGCAACAATTACATCTGCTATACCAAGATATCTATGAAACTTGAGCAACCAAGAGGCAAATCCATCTCTCAAAACTCCTACACAACCAGCTAAATGTTTGAGTTTGATTGAGCCATTAGAGTTACACTTAATCTAATCTCTGGTAGGAAAAGACCAGCCAATATATTTTTCCACTCTATTAGTATTAAGAGCGAATCCACCATACTATAACTTAGCTGTACTAACTTCTTTAGCTTTAAATTTAGCAATAGTAATGGTATTCCACAAAGGATTATCCCATTCATCAAAGGCCAACTTATTATGATTAATCCAAATAAGCTAGCAAAGAAAGCCAAAGAAAATATGCCAATTTTCTTCCACAGATCTTCCCACATTCTTGGTGCAGTTCCATGAGATCCAATCCATCATACTTATGTGGAATTGTTCCCAATATTTGGGATGGACCATTGCATGCCAAAGGTTACTCACCTCTTCACAATCTTTAATCATATGCATAGTAAATTCCATGATAGCATTGTATCTGAGACATAAATTAGACTGAGACATATAGCTTTTTTTTCCTCTGACTACTAGTCGTTAGGCGTTCCTTAGCTAGCATCTAAAGAAATGATCTTATCCTTTCAGGCCCTTCCCATTTCCAAATTTGAGTAAGGGCATGCATATCGTTTCTTGAGTACTGTATATAGGCAGATTTGATCAAGAATTTACTACCTCTACTTCTAGACCATGAAACATGATCATTTCCCAGTAAAAGGTTAGGCGGCACAACACTTAATATTCTAGAAATCAAATGAGAAGGAATATACCCAATGAATCTTTGGCAATCCCAATCTCCAAATTGAGCAACATAAGAAGCAATTAAAAAACTACCTTCCATAGGAGTAATGTTGACATCAAAATAGGATCAAGAGACTAACTACTTGGAACCAAGAATCCTTCCAAAAAAGCATACCATGTCCATCGCTAACATTCCATTTCAAGCCTTGCTGCACAGTCTTTCAAACATTACAACCTCCTTGCCATAAGTAGGAATCACCATTTTTCTTTGAAACCAGAGGAATTATATTACGGCCACACCCATATTTAGTTCTCAACACCTTAGCCCATAAAGAATTCTCCTTGTCTATTAGACCCCATGCCACTTTCATAAGATAAGCATCATTACATTCCTTCATTTTTCTGATACCCAACCCTTTAGCATTCTTTGGTTTACATACGTCCTCCTAGGTAACAAGGTAGGCTTTATGTTGATCATCTAAAAAGCCCCAAATAAAGTTCTGGCCCAATTGATCAATTCTAGAGCAAACAGCCACTAGAAGCTTGTTTATTTGCATGCAATGTTGAGGTAAGGCTATAATAACCGACTTTGTAAGTGTAATTCTTGCTGCCAGAAAGAAGTTTTTTTTATTTCTAAAAATTAAGACATTATTCTATTTTTTTGAAAATAGAATGAAAAGAATATTTAGCCACCCTTTTATGATGAATAGGCACTCCCAAATATTTTTCAAGGCCTGATGTAACTAAAGAACCTAGAGCCTTTCCAATTTATTTAACTTTATTGTGATTCACATTTTTTAAGAAGAAAACCCTTTGACCTAAACTAGCACAAAAAACCTCGAGACAAGTATTTATATTCTCCACTTGTTTCATAGAAGCTTCCGCAAATAAAATCAAATCGTCTACAAAAAATAAATGGATATGGGGGTTCCATTTTTAACTTCCATAAGTAATTTTGAATGTCTACTTCAATACAATAAGCTAGCCTTTCAATGCATAAAACAAACTAATAGGGTGACAAAAGGTCCTCTTGCCAAACTCCACAAAATGTAAAACTAGAAGAAAGTTCACTTTTTTTCACACTAACTTCATACTACAAGGCAACAAACAAGGTATAACTAATGAGACAAAATGTTCTCCAAAGCCCATGTCATTAAGGGCATCCTTTAAAAAAATTCCAATCCAACCTCTCATATGTCTTTTTCAAATCCACTTTAATTGTCATAAACCCTTTTTTCCCTTTTTATTGCATAAAAATGATATTACTTGAGCCTTGTCGGCCTAGAATGAAACTACATTGATATGGAGAAATAAAAGACCCTATCACACTCTTCAATTGGGTTGCAATAATCTTAGTAATAATTTTATAAGGAACATTGTATAAGCTGATTAGCTTTAATTCCTTTAAATGCTTCGGATGGTCCACTTTTAGAATTAGCATAAGTAACATCTCAATAATTTTCCTTATTTTAAAGGGATCATTGAAAGCTTCTTTCACTAGCTCGCAAACAAATTTTTCCCATAATCTCCTACTAGCTTTGGAAGAATATTACATGAAGACCATCACTCTTAGGTGCCTTAAAAGCACCCATACTAAAGATTACACCTTTGATCTCATTATCCTCAAAGGGCTTTTAAATAGATAGAAGCATCTCCTCATTAATAGTAGGAAACTTTCCTTTCAAAGGGAATGCAATTGAATCTAATGTGTCCTTAGTAAATAAAGATTTAAAATGATTAATGTCATATTTTTAAGAATATTTGGATCTTCCACCCATTAGCCAGTATCATTCATTAAAAGCTCAATTTTATTTCTCCTTCATCTAATCAAGGTGGAAGCATGTAAAAATATAGTATTTTTGCCATCATGGTTAAGCCATTTGGACCTTGACTTTTGGAACCAAATTAGCTACTTTTGCATAAGAATTTGTTCATATTTTTCCCGTAACTTCTGCTTTAGTTTGGAAAGAAAGGGATTAAAACCTATTTCCAAGTTATGATCAATGTCTTCCAATCTTGCCATAAGATTTTTTTTCTTTTAAAATGTCTCCAAAGACTTCCTAATTCCAATCTTCAATTGATGCATGAAAATCATTTGAGGCTTGTGCCCATCTTTTTCCAGGAGTCCAAGCTTTATTAACAACATTAGTAAAACTCTCATTAGATAACCAAGCTATGAGAAAATGAAATGATTTAGTGCCTTAAGAGTGATAGGCTTTCACAAAGCAATAAAGAAAAATTGGTTTGTGATCAGACTTAAAAGGAAATAAGTGAAGACTTGAAGCCTTTGGAAATTTAAGCCTATAGCCCAAATTGGTAATGCCTCTATCTATTCTCTCTTTTAGTTGTTTTCTTTCTCATGTTAATTTTGGACCTTGGAGCCTAGGTCTAGGAGCTTACATCTATTCATACATTTATTAAGGAGAGCCATGCTATGAAGATTAGTGGCATTTCCACATTTGTCTTCAACATGAGTATATGCATTAATGTCTCCCATTGTCAACCAAGGTTCATTTATTGAATTTTCTAGGTTCATCAAACTTTCCCATAGGTCATTTCTTCTGAGAGAGTTATAGGAACCATAAATTGCAGTGAGCAAACTTAAATATGACCTATCCTTAACTTCTAACTTTGCATGCGCAAACTGTGGATGATGGGAAATTATTGTAACATCAAGAAAGTCTTTATCCCATAACAACCAAATGCCAACTAAAAAATATGTTAGATCTATTTTAAAAGCTCCTTTTAGGCCAATTTTCCTTATAGTCTCCTAAGTTTTTTAGGCCTTAATTCTCAGTTCTGTAATATAATTACATTTAGAGAATATCTCCTTATTAAATCTCGTAAGCATGTCAAAAAAGTACAAGACCCAAAATCTACAATTTCAAGCTATAATATTCATCATAAAACCAAGAGTAAGAATATTATATGGGTGAACAACCCTAATTTTTGGTGTAGTGAACCTTATGTAAACCCATTAAGTTGGCCATATCCTCTTATGATAAGTAGGAGCATGCATTTCATTAGGGATAATGGATTATTAATACTTAAAGGCTTGATTGGGTGTCAATTGAATTGCATCTATGTTTAAGGGATGAAAGAATTATCTAAAACTTGGCAATCTACTTCCATGGATGATGATGCATATGTAGACTGTCTGGGGGCCGAAGTAAGATCATGAGCAAAGGAACCATGCACCATGTTAGGCTTAAGTACTTCTTTGTATTTTCCTATAACCTTTTATTTATTTCCATTCCCATTCATGGCTTTCTCATGAAACAAACTCAGGCCCCTTCCTTGACCCAATAGTTAACCCAAATGCTGGCTTCCATTTAAACTAGCGTGAGAATTTATTTTAGAAAATGTAATAGCCCTTCTCTCACATGAGTCACATGCCTTATTAGCTTTATCAATAACTATTTAATTATTTAAGGTTGGAATCTCTTTGATTGAAAAGCCATTATTTACTCTACCATTAACCCCCTAATTCTCATTCACCTAATCCAAATCAATATTTTCCAATATCCCAAACCTTGACCCCTTCTCATTCATGCACATGATTTCCTTTCACACCTCAATCAAGTTGTGATTGATGGCTGTCAAAACTAGACAAAGATAGTATTGAACTACCTAAGCTAACAGTTAAGGTGATTCCAAGTCATGTCTATAAAGATTGATGATTCACATCTATGTGTTTACAATAAGAAAATGAAAGGTAGATACTATCTAACTAGGCTAGGAATTAACATAAACAATTTTAATGCATGATAAAATAGAAATAAAGAAAATGAAAACTAATGGATAAAAGCTCAATCCAAGGGATTCTTACAACTAATTTAGTGACTAATCTTTAATATTATTATTTCATTCCCATTTTGACTGCTTAGCTAAGGCATTAATTAAGCCCAACACCTAATTAAACCTTGTTAATTTCCTCCTAAATTTGTCAATCAAGCCTAACACTCAATTAGCTCTTATTGTTAAATCAATCAAAACCTAGCACACTAACTAATTTATCAATAGCTTTAAGTTCTAAAAACACCAAGTCTAATTAATTGAATTACCCCAGTAGCAGCCCAACTAATTACCCTCAATTTTTTAGAAGAATTGATCTATCCCTATAGCAAATCAATGCTTTATTGCTACCCCACAACCAAATAGCCACAAACAATGAAATTGTCTATAGAAATTTAGCTAACATGAAATCACATTGAATAATTAATTAATAGATCCTATTCACTAATCATCCAAGGCATTTATAAGCAATAAAATTAGAGAGTCAAGAAAATCAAATTAGGAAAAAATTAGAATTAAAAGCAAGTCTCGCAATCAATTAAAGAATTAGTGCAGAAATTTCCTTAAATTTAGATAAAGGTTTAGTTGCACATTAATATAAAAATAAAAAAGAGAAACAAAAGGAAAAGAGAAAACCTAATTAGGGTTTGACACTGCCTTTTGATTGAGTTGTTAATTAAGGTTGATTGAGTTGCTAATTAAGGTTGGAAGGAGACTTCATTGGACATGTCTCCTGAAGTTAGAAACAATATAGAAAATGATCTAAAAGTTATTACAAATAAGGCTTAGCTAGCTATTTATAGATTCATTGCATTGCCTCTTGATTGAGTTGCTAATTAAGGTTGGAAGGAGACTTCATTGGACATGTCTCCCTTCATATGAAATGTGGCTTAGTCAATTAGGAGTCCAGTGCCCTTAACCTTGCATAAAAATGTGATTCCAAGCTCAAGTTATGGACTAAAAATTGAGACAGCTTTTTAGAATAGTCTAACTAATAGAGTTTAGCACTTAAGTTCACAACCATGTAATTAATTCAAAATGGTGTAGTTTGCCCTTAACCCTTCATGAAAGTTTTTAAGGTGGATCTTAACTATCATATAGGCTTCAGTTTGCATTGAAATGATGGTGGAGCTCTACTTATGATGAAAATATGAAAACTAGTTCTAGGTCATAGCACTACACTTTGTTTCAACTTCTAAGCTTAAATTGACCTCCAAAACGTCTAAACTAGACTTTGGGCTCTTCATGAAATTTTTAGCTCTTTCTCTTAGCTTTCTATGGATATAAGAATCACCCAAAACTAATATCCAAACCTCAAGATATGCCTAAAAATCTAAAACAAGATAAATTTATTGAATAAATGCAATTAAGCACTAAAACTAAGTAAACCACAAAATCAATTTCAAGCATCCAATTAAGCACATAAAGAAGACAGAAGACTAAGTATAAAGAGATATAAAATATGTACAAATTATGTTTATTAGTGACTGAAAAAGCCCAAAATAAACATGTCTTAGGCTATAACTGATCAGCTAGCCCAAAATATAGTCGAGCAAGCCACAAAAAGGTAGTAGACTAAAAATCGTTCAGTATCAGGACCGTTTGGCTGGGCTAAAAATTGGTAGAATGGGCCCAACTCCAAAAACACAAGCTTATGCACTACTCCTCTATATAAACAAAGGTATGCACTCTTGACAAGGGTCTTCACTTCCATTCTCCTATTACCTTCTCACAATATTATTAACTTAACCGTTGAAGTGCTCTTTAAAGCCCTGACTCCAATCACTAGTTTTCTTAATATGCAAATCTTGAAGATCTAGATCTAGAAGTTAAAGATCTATCATTGACATCATCTGTGGCTTTCCCAATCACCAATATCTCTTCAATTGCTCCCATCGAAGGGGGATCCCATTTTGACAAAGGATCACTATGCAGGACAGGGGAGGATACACAACCAAATTCACCATGTTAATTGCAATAATAGCTTTCATGATGGTGATTTTGAGTTCACCACACTTCGTAAGGCTTAAATTTTCAACAATGGTCACATCATCCAGTAGCTTGCTAAGTTTTTCCTCATTCTTGATGGCCAACTAAATGTGGCATAATAGGCCAAGAAAATCAGGAGACAAAATCTTAGCTCTAGAAATGTGAAAATAAAATCCATGTGGATGAAGCTTTCCTAACTTCATGAATCTTGCAGGGAACAACTATCAACATATAGAGTCGACCCATAATTGAAAGCTTTCAATTAGTGCGACCCCTAGAGATGGGTGATATCTCCAATTTCTTATGAATTACAAATTTTGCAAAGCCTATCAAAGTCGATCACTATATATAGAAGACTAAAGCATCATGAGTACTGCTATAATTCTCCATATATTGGTAAATACTATTGCCAAAAACACATATATTGCTAAAGACACATATGTTGGAGTAACTTTCCATCAAAGTCGATTAAGCATCACAAATCAAAAATTAGAACACCATAAATCATATACTATTGAAAATTCAATCAAGCCTTGGACATGTACCATTTTTAACCTAAAATCATTATAGATTGATGCAAATTTCAATTCATACTCACTCATATACGTTGTTTGTACTTTGATTCACTATTTGTCTTCATTATACACCAAATTACTATCAGAATTTTTAGCCATAAAATTGAGTAGTGTGACATGCAAAGTGTTTATTAAAATGCCTTACTAGGCTTCTCAATATGCTAATGGGCATGAGCTCACCATTTTTTGAAATACAATCTGACTCAAAGTATAATCTAAATCTCTTGGAAAATTAGAACATGAAGTACTTTGTTAGAGCTTTACAATTTATATTTTAGCTATTCATATATAGTTGATTCTTGCTGTTATAAATACTTAATGATAAATGTAGCTTAGTGCCCAAATTGGATGTTTTGTGGACTACTGCTATGCCCGACAGAAGTCAAAGGAAGAGTAACCATCATTATATTCATATATATATATATATATATAAGCTATCATGTGATGATTTAAAGTTTATCAGCTTAGCTTCAACCTTATGTGTGATGATTTACAAAGTTTGGCGTGTTTGCAAAAATAGTTGCTCATGTTATATGAATAGGTTGTTAGCTTTACTAGGGAGATTGTTAGCTTTGCTATTATACTTTCTTCAGTTTTGATGTTTAAAAATAATTTTGATCAATATCACAATCTGACCATGTGTTTGATTACAAGATCAAAGTTAACCAAATGCTATTCAAGAGATTTGCCTTTAGATATAGCAATTTTATTGTATTAATTAATATCTTTTGTAAATGTGATCTAATTCATATTGATCCAAATAAGTCTCTTAAATCAGTTAAGTTGAGGTGGAAATAAATCACTTCAAATGAGTTAAAATCTAAAGTCTTCAAATAAAGTTTTAAAATGCTCTTTCACAAGTACAATTTTTATAAAAACTATTTTTCACTATGTGAATTGATTCATGAATTGATTTATGCTAAAAATCTTGTGAAAATGAACATGAATCAATTTATGAAGAATTGTTTTGAAAATTATTTTTACCGAAGGTTAGCAATTTTTGTGAATTGATTAAGTAATTGATTCGTGACCTATTTACATGATAGTGTGAATCAATTCACATTTAGTTATGAAATTTTTCATTATATTCATAGATGAATTAATTCATGAATTGATTCATAAGTTGGTAACCACCTCCTAAATTAATTCATGAATCGATTCATAGTCGAAAAGCTAGTTATTTTTAGATGTTAGTTGCCACACTATAAATACAAACTAACCTCATTTCAAACATAACTTCTATATCTTCTATTGTGAAAAACTGAGAGGAAATAAAGCCAAAAGCAAATCTATCTCTACCTCATCTATTTTCATCAAACTAAATCATTCTTGGATCAAATTGAAGGAGATCACACATTAGATAATTGAGATCCATATCTCAATTCAAGTATTATAATTTCTATCTTGAGATTTGATTTCTGTTTTTGATTTCTAGGGTTTAGAAATCTAAGATACAAAGAGAGATATTGATCTTTCCTTTACATCTTCTCTAATTGTGAGGTTGATCATAGTTTTAGAAGGTCTAGAAAATTTGTGTATCTAAATTGGTTCTCAAGAGCCCAATAAATTCTTGTGTGACTTTTGATAAAATTAGGACCATCTAGTTAAGGATTTGGTCAAGTGGACATACATTTCAATTGCAGTTTTGATTAAGGTGAACCACTTTAAAAATTCTGGTGTCTTCTTTACTTTGTTGCATTAACTTTTCACTTGCACATATCCTATTTGATAAATTGTTCTTGTAATCTGAATTACATTTAGTCAGTGATAATAATTGATTCTTGCTTACCAATTGGAGTAATTATATCCACTAAAGTCAACTCTGATAATTTTCTTTTAAATCCCTAAAGAGAATTCAAGACTTCCACCATAATCCAACTAGAGTCCAAACCAACATAAGTTAATGATGCAAGTGGAGTGGTAAGACTTGATAAGCATGCATAATTGGATATTTAAGTCATATTTCCTATTTAAGGTTATTTGGTAACCTAAAAAGGCTTGAGGATTTGTCTAGATCATCACCCTATTGTCACTCACGTTTCAAGGTCTCTAATTGTTAGCAAAGCTTGTATGTTTACACTAGCATGGAAAGGTCTGCATGCTGCAAGCTATAGCATCATGTTAAAAGATTCCCCAGCTGACCAATCTAGTCAATGGGTTATATTTGCTATATAATTGACCACTTTCTATTAGCTAGCTGGATTGGGTATATCTTTCATATATATTTGGTATATAGTTGACTAATCTGGTCAGTGGGTTGTTTAATTAAATGTATATGTAAATTCTTGCAATTGATCACCTAGTTAATACGTTTTTATTATGCAAAAAGTAGCTAACTTTGATTGCAACAAACCAAATAAAAAATTTGAAAAGTGTGAGGGTCACAAAGCTTTCATATATTATCTGGACACACCAGACATGTCCCCTTTCCATATTCTAAATGCTCAAAATTGAAGAAACTTATCAATTTAAAATGCCATTAAGTTGAGGACCTTAGCTGCTTCAACAATGTCAAATAAAGTGTCCAAGCCATGGCACTAGGAATTAGCCTGTGTTGATAAGAAGCACAATTAAATGCAGTTAGAGGATATTGTTCTTGGTCTTCTAGGGCCATTAAACTATGAGTCCTCTCAATATCAAGTGTATATATTTCTTCACAATTCTTATAGGAGCACATTATCTCTTTAGGCATTAGGTTGTAATGTTTTGCTTCTCTGGAAGTTAAAATGTCGCTATAATAGCTTAGAATGGTTAAGCAAATGTTTACTTTCCTAAATATGCTTACACCCTCCTTTAAATGTATGACTCTCTTTGATTTGAGTGTCAAAGTTCATGCTAAAGGACTTAAGACTATATATCTTGGAGGTTTGCTCATTTTTATCTGACATGTTTATTGTTAAAAGGAGAGAGTAGGACACTCCTCTTAAAGATTATTTTAGCATACATCAAGTTATGACCTAAAAAATATGTTATGCTCATTACTACAATTGGTTATCATAAATTGGTACAAAAAGACATGTTCACACATTCCTTTACTAACTCATTGATGTCTTTGTACATGAGGGAACAAATATGTGTAAAGTTCAACATTCATCTTAGAAAATATGGGATACATCAGCCAGTTGGCCCAAGAGCCCAGAAAATGATTAATTCTTTAGCCCACAAGAAAGATTCGACACCTACCAAAAATCAAAGGGCTTGCCTATAAAAAGCATAATAGGACACAAAAATATTCAAAGCTCAATGCTCATCCCGGAAGATACCAATTGACCAAAAATGATAGAAACTCAAGGAACCATTCAAGAGATCACCAAGAATCCTTATAACTTCCAAATGGACCATTACAAGAGCTAAGGCTACAAGGATAAGGGAGGCTATTCAATGGTTATGCCACACCATATGGAGCACATGTGTGGAACATGGCTTTGAAGCCATGTCATCAAGTGGATCCATCTAAGTAATATAAAGTGTCCAACACGGCAGCAAGTTGGCATCAACCTTGTGATATGATCTCCCATGGAGATGCCCATGGACCTATCCCCAATTGAGCAAAATTCAGCACCAAAATTGAAAAGAAAATGAAGGGTGTTCACACTATGCTCTAGAAAGGTAGAAGGAAAGTGATAAATGATAAAATGGATGCCACAAAGAGCAAGCTCTTTGATAAGTCTCAAGTTCTTGCTAGAACCATAGGAGAGCACTTGCTTAAAGAAGAAATACTTCTATTTCATAAATTTTTCAAATCTAAATTGTGAGGGAAATATGTCTTCCCTAATAACAATTACTCCTAAAGATGGGCTAGATTGAAATCCTAAAGAAGCCCACTAAAAAGTCAAACAAAAATAGCCACAAACACATAAGTCTAGGCCTTTACAAATAGTCAAACACAAGCCATAAAATAGCCTAAATGGCCCTTCAAAAGTGACACCCAAACAGCCACAAACTAGCCCAAAAAATTATACAATAAAAGGTCAAAATAGCCCACAAATGTTATACAAAAATAGTCTAAAAATATGCTAAATAAACTGGCCATGTGTGACATAGAGGCTACCATGTTGGAGCCAAAAGTGATGCCAAATGGACGCTTCAAGGGCTGCCATGTAGATGGTCAAGTGGCTTAAGGAGATGACATGGCTTCTAAGCAAATACACTTTGAGTCTTCAAGCCTTTGCTCCCCATATGAATTCCAAAGTGTGTGACAAAACCCTTGAATTGCTCCCCTCATCTTCTTTGCCTTGGCTTTAGTCATGAGTCCACTTCACAAATGCAAGGCTTCTTGGTGATCCTTGGCTTAGTCTTCCATGTTCTCATCACCTGAGGCCAATAGGCTGACCAAAAATACTCTTTATTTTGGCTATTTTTAGGTTGATTTAGGCCTTATTTAAAGGTTGATTAGTCCGTTTTAATGGCTTATTTTTTGACCTTTTGTAATAGCTTAGGCTTATGTTTTTTGGCTGAATTGATTAATAGTTTTGTTAGTTTGTTTGGGTCATGAATCTAGCCCATTTTAGGTGAGTAATAGCTAAGAGGGAAAGCATGTTCCCCTTAGAATTCAGAGTACTCATTTTATGAAATTAAAGAGTATTCATCTTCTTGAGAGCTTCCTCTCTTAGTGTTCTTTATAAACTTGAGACATATCAAAAAGCTTTTCTCTTTGTAGCATCAAATTCATCACTTATCACTCTCCTTCTACCTATTCTAGAGTGTGGTGAATATCCTTCTTTTTTTTCTTTCAATTTTGTTGCTAAATTTTGGAGGATCCATGGGCATCTCTATAGGAAATCACATCAGTTTGATATCAAAGCTTCAGCTTTCCAAATTTCAAGTTTAATTCTAATTCCTTTTGTTGAATCCTTTCTATTTTTCTTGTACAATTTCTTGTTATGTTCTTCCTTGTTTTATGTCAATTGCTTAATGAATTTTCTTACTGAATTGAGCCCAATTGTTGCTTCATTTTGTTGCTTATTTCTATTGTCCAACTTTTTGATAGAAATTGCTTGCTATTTGAATGTTAATTCACTACAATTCTGTAAAAATTTTGTTGTGTCTTACTTTGTCCACCAAGTGTTTGATCATAAGTTTGTTTGGTTTAATTTTTTTTGTATATTTTGTGCCATTTCTCTACTAAAGTTGCTGCTACTTCGCATGAGAATTCTACTAAAATTCTATAGAATTTTTACTTCGTAATTTGTTGCACATCAAGTGTTTGTGAGTTGGTTTAAGTTTCCCTTGCTTTGCTTTTGTGTGTTCTTTGGTTTGGTATTGAATTTCACTTGAATTTAGTGATGTTTGGTGACATTTGCATCAACATTTGCATCAATTTTGATCATCAAATTGCAATCCTCTATTTTAGTTTAGTTGCTGTCTAATTTCCCCTGCAACTAGCGAAAATTTTTGCTGTAATTCCCTCAACTTTTGTTGCAATCGAAGCTTGTTTGTTATTGTGTTTCATGCCAAAAACATCTTGCTATTGAGTACACATATTTGAAAATTGATTTGTGTCAATTGTGATTAACTTGGATCAATGTTGGTTGCTTTAAGTAGTGAGAACTAAGTGCTAAAAATTTCTGGACAGCAAGTGTTATGTGAAAAGAAATGCAAAAGAAAGAGAGGAAACATTCATGGAAAAAAAACAACAAAAACTGTGACAAAAGTTTCAAAGAAACAAAGTGTGAAAGAACAAAAGAAAAGCAAGAAATTAGAAAAGAAAGAAAGCAAGCACTGTCATGAACATTTGGAAACAAAAAAAATTTCTACAAGTCTGAGCTCCATTCAATCTACAAAGAATTGGTTTCTCTTGAATCATTTTCCATTGTATTCAATTTAAATGTATTTGTTTAGATGCATAATCAATATCATAGCTTAGAAATCTAGTTTGAAGTGCAATTGCTTGACACTTAGATTTTTTTCTACCACTTTTTGGCTTTAATAGAATTTTTGGCTGAAACTTGTTATTTCTTATGTTGTTTGTTTCCTTTGTGTTCCCTTTTTCTTTCTTTACTCCCTATACTTGTTAATTCATGCTACTTTGGAATTATTAGAGTGTTGTGTGAGGAAAGCTACTACATTTTTGAAAACTCAAGGATTTTGTCTTTTAAGTTCTTATAGAACTTCAAAGGAGGAAGATACAAGTGGAAAAAGGCAAGAGGGTTTGTGAACTCATTTAAGGGTAAAAGCCTAACTTTAAAGTGCAAATATGAGTAGAGTGTCTCAAACACAAGTGAGGAAAGTATTTTGGTGAGGTCCCTATTTTCTAACATTTGTTTTGTAGATTTTTATTCTTTAAAGATGGTAAATGGTAGTAGCTCTCAAAGCAACGAAATCATGTTTTCCTTAAGGGCTATGCAACAATAATTTGAAAAGGTGAATATAAAGCTTGATGATTTTGATGAGAGAATTTCAAGAGTTGAAAGTAGAAGAAATCCTTATGAGATGAGAAATAGAAAACAAAGTAATCAACATGGGAGTAATGAGAGTGATTGGAAAGATGAGGAAAAATAATCCACTTCATTCTATGAAATCAAAAGAAGTGAAAGGAAGAGGGATAGGAGCAACTTGGGAAGAAGACATGGGAGGCCTAGAAGAGAAAGAGTTAATTTTAGCCTTCACAACATTAAAATGACCATTCCTTGATTCCAATGCAAGAATGACCTGGAAGCATACTTAGAGTGGGAAAAGAAAGTAGAGTTGATCTTTGAATGCCGCAATTATTCCAAAGAAAAGAAAGTAAAGCTTGCAGTTGTGGAATTCATAGATTATGTTATTATATGGAAGGATCAACTAGTTCAAAATAGAAGGAGAAACCATGAAAGACCTATTTCTACTTAGGATGAGTTGATGACTACCAAAAGGAAGAGATTCATTCCTTCACACTACTATAGGGAATTGTATCAAGAACTTCAAAGCCTTATACAAGGTTTCAAAAGTGTTGAAGACCACCACAAGGAGATCGAGGTGGCCATGATAAGAGCTAATGTGGAGGAAGATAGAGAGGCAACAATGGCTTAGTTTCTACATGGATTGAACAAAACATTGTCAATGTGGTGGAAATCCAACATTATGTGGAATTGATAGACATGGTTCACATGGTTATGAAAGTGAAAAGGCAATTTTAGAGGAGGAGTTCTTCTAAATTTAGACATTAACCTAACTCTTCATGGAAACCTGATTAGGAGAAGAAGCATAAGCAAATGAGTGACAACTATCCCAAGAAGGTCATGGTCAAAACTTCTTCAAAGTCTGAAAGAGAAGATGCCAACGGCAAAAGCAAGGTTGAAGCACCTCAAAGATAAAGAAATATCAAGTGCTTTAAGTGCCTAGGCTACTGACATTATGCTTATGAATGCTCTAACAAAAGAGTCATGTTAATGAAGGGGAATAAGGAGATTGAGTCCACCAATGAGCATGAAAAAGAAGGGGAAGAATCCAACTTAAGTGGAGGGGAGAGTAATGAAGGAGTTGAACATGTGGTTGAAGGAGAAGCCTTAGTGGTGAAAAAGGTGTTAAATGTTCGAGCTAAGGAAGAGAATAAGGAACAAAGGAAAAATATCTTTCATACTAGATGTCATGTGAGAGGCAAAGTGTGCAATCTCATTGTTGATAGGGGAAGTTGTGCCAATGTGGCTAGTACGGTCATGGTGAAAAACTTGTCTTTGTCTACCTTGAACTATCCCACACCTTATAAGCTACAATGGTTGAATGATAGTGGGGAGGTGAAGGTTACAAAATAAGCCTTAGGGGCATTATCCATTAGGAAGTACCAAGATGAGTTTCTGTGTGATGTTGTCCCCATGCAAATGGCTCACTTGTTACTAGGAAGGCCATGGCATTTTAATAGACATGTGATTCATGATAGCTTCGTAAATGGGTATCGCTTTGTGAAAGACAACAAATTGGTTACTCTTATACCCCTAACCCCAAAACAAGTCTTTGAAAAGCAATTAAAAATAGAGATAAACAAAGAGAAAATGGGTGAAGGAAAAAAGGTTAAGAGTGGAAAGAAAGAGAGTAAGAGTGAAAAGAATGAGTTGAGAGAAAAATTAAAACAAGAAAAAAAAAGAATTTAAATGTGTTTGCTAAGGCTTATAATGTGAGGCATGCCTTCCCTGCTAATCGGCCTATGCTAGTCCTTATGTGCAAAGGAGCATATTTGAACACTAACCATGAAAATATTATTTTGCCTAGTGCCATTGAGTTGGTTTTCCAGGAATATGAAATGTTGTTTCCTAAAGAAGTACCCCACTGTCTACCACCAACTAGAGGGATAGAGCATCAAATTGACTTTACTCCTAGAGTTTCCATACCAAATCAGCCAACCTATCAAACCAAACTCGAAGAGGCCAAAGAAATTCAAAGACAAATGGAAAAACTCATGGCCAAAGCTTAAATTAGAGAGAGTATGAGTCCTAGTGTTGTTCTAGTCTTGCTAGGGCCTAAGAAGGATGGATCATGGAGAATGTGTATTAATTGTTGACTAACTAACAAAATCACTGTAAAGTATAAACATCCTATCCCTAGGCTTGATGAGTTGCATGGATCTTGTATTTTCTCTAAAATTGATTTGAAGCATGGTTATCACCAAATTAGAATAAGATTAAGAGATGAGTGGAAAACCACTTTCAAAATTAAGCATGGTTTGTATGAATGGTTGATCATGCCTTTTGGCTTGACTAATGCTTCTAGTACATTTATAAGGTTAATGAATCATTTTTTACATGCTTTCATTGGAAAATTTGTAGGAGTGTATTTTTATGACATTCTTGTGTATAGCAAAAATGAAAATGCACATGTTAAGCATTTGAGATATGTGTTAGAATCATTAAAGGATGAACAATTTTATGCCAATTTTGATAAGTGTTGCTTTTGTTTGAAGAAAATTAATTTTTTAGGTTATGTGATGAGTGGAAATGGAATTGAAAAGGATGAGGAAAAAGTGAAAGCTATAGGTCCCAAAAAATATATCAAAAGTAATAAAAATGATCTTGCCCTTTTTTATGTTTGTAAATTGTATACTCTCTTTGAAAATAAATTGGATTCTTTTTGAATTGTAAAAGTGGAAGTATTTAATAAAATTGTTTTTGTATTTGGAAGCTAATTAGGTAATTAGGATCTTAATTGAAATAATTGATTAGATTTTGCATATCAAAGTCAATTAAACAAATGAGACAAATTATATAAGAGTGCAATTAAACTTTCAATTAAGCAATTAAACATTTTTAGTAGTACAACATTTCTAACACAGTAAAATACAATTATGCAGTAAAGTTAAATTATAGAATATAAAGAACTATAAAGAACAATAAAGACACTATAATTTTTAAAGTGGTTTAACTTCAGTTGAAACTACAGATGAAGTCTACATCCACTGAATCAATCCTCAACTAGATAACCTCTTTTATTAACTACAACAAGATTTTAACTGGACTCCTAAACAGCCAGTTCATATAACAAGATTTACATTGGGTTCTTGTAAAACCTAAAATACAAGAATTTAAATCGGGCTCTTGCTAACCTAGATACAACAATTCTTTTATCTCAACAGACTATGATCAGCCTCATAACCTAAAGATATACAAAGAATTCAATACACCTTCAACTAGCTATAATCAACCCTTTAATCAAAGAAGATGCAAAGAGAAAATCAACCTCTTCCTTTTTATCTCTAATTTCTATCAACCTAGAAATTGCAACTAAAACCAAGAAACAAGTAAAGAAATACAATACCAATCAATTGAGATGAATATCTCAATTATCTAGCTGTGAATTCTAGACAAATTTGATAAAAGATCCTCTAAATTTCTCAAATACGTTGAGGTAGCAATGAATCCTATTAAGCTTGAATAGCTCTAAGATTTTTGCTCTTGAAGAAGTGTGTTAGCTATGAAAATTGTTGGGTTTGAAAAGTGGTTAGGGGTATTTATAGGTGCTATAATTGTCATTTGAAAAATAACTAATTTTCAATCCTTGAATTAATTTGCGAATCGATTCTTAATGGTTACTAACTAATGAATTGATTTATAAATCGATTCATCTATGAATATCATAACAAATGTTCATGATTGAATCGATGCATAAATTGAATCATAATATATTGTAAAAGGTGATGAATCAATTAGGGAATTGATTCAAGTAAAAATCGTAACCCTCAATAAAAATATTTTTCAAAATTTTTCTTCATGAATCGATTTAAATAGATGTTCACAACATGAATCAATTCGTGAATCAATTCACAGAGTGAAAATGGTTTTTTATAAACCTTAAACTTGTGAAAAATCATTTAAAAACTTTGTTTGAAAAATATTTGATTTTAAATTACTTCAAGAGATTTATTACTACCTCAATTTATCAATTTTAAGAATTTTATTTGAATCAAGTTTAATTAGAATTTTACTTATAAAAGATCCTATAAAACATAAAATAATTACTAAATGTAGTTGTGAATCTCTTGAATCATATACACTTTGATCCTACAAAACAAATAATAACCATTAAAATATTTGGTCAGATACAAATTGTTTTCAACATCAAAACTAAGAAAGTTAAGATATCAAAGCAATCACATTAACAAAGCTAATAATTTCTTGATAAGGCTAACAATCTAAAAAATGCTAACAATTTTCCCCTTTTGATGGTGACAAGCAAGTTTAGATAAGCATGAAAATTTAGGATCAAAGTTTAATAAAAAAATTTTGACAAAATCTTATTTTTATATTTTTACTCTCCCCCTTTCAAAATAACTTTTGTACATATACCATACTTTTTCATATCTCCTATTATCTTTTCATATCTCCCCCTTTTGAATTGAAATTAACATCTCCTTTTTTGTGTTTTTCTTATTTAAAAACCTTAATACTTCTCCCTTAATAATAATTTCTATTCTCCTTATCTAAAATCTTCACTTCTCCATTATTCTTATCTAAAATCCCTTATTCTCTATCCTTTTTATCTAAAATCCTCACTTCTCTATTCTTCTTATCTAAAGTCCTCACTTCTCCCCCTTCTAACACATTAAAAAGTAATAATACATTTATGAAAATTAATGTATCAAAAAGTTTAGAATTGAAGAAAATTAGATTAGAACATAATAATCAATATACCAATTTAGAAGTCGAGATCAAATCATAATATCTAGAACTTAATCAATATTCAGAATTCAAAATCCAGAATCAATAATGAATATAACATCAAAATATTAAATCAAATATCAAAATAGTGTCAAGACACAATATCCTGCAACAATAATAAAGATCATCAAAATGATATCTCAAAATATAATACATGATCATCATTAATGCATTAAAATACAGAAAAGAACAATAAAGATAATGAAAAAGGGATAAGGGACTAAGGGGTATAACAAATAAAAAAACAGTTAATACAAAGACTACTCAATAGGAGGAACATCTTGATCATCCATCATTTGTAGCTTGATTTCTTCATCTTGTTGCCGCATCTGCTATGTAATCTCATGTACTTAAGTTTCAATGGATTTGAGTCTCTCATTTACTTCAGTGACATGTTTTCTATTGTCAAGTTCCATAGCACCTAGTCTATCATCTATTAACTTAATCCAATTTTCTTGTTTGTTTATCAATTGATCTTTTCTATCATTCATATGATTATACAGTCTTTCTATCACCTCAGTTATTCTTGTCTCTGACTTAGTGGATAATCTAGTTATTGAACTTGTGGATCCTCCAATGGTTTAAGGGATTTGTGACCTTTTCTTAGCCCATATTCCTTTATCCTTTTCTTGCAATCTCATTTTATGAAAATGTGAAGGACTAATCATGGTAGTTGGATTTATTTATAAAACTTGAATTTCATCAGAAAATTTTATTTTGAATTTGGTAAAGATGGGAGTAAGGATCATGCCATATATGAGACATCCAATATTTATTCTTTTTGAATAGTTAGCTAGATATTTAAGGATAAAGTAGAGCATATTAAATTCAAGTTAATTTTTAATAACCCACATCAAAAAGAGTTCATCATCCACAATTTGAGTAAAATTTGTAATCCTTGGCAACATCATTTTACATGTAGCATAATGCAATATCCTATCTTCAGGGGATAAGCCAGTAATCAGTAGTTTTCCACTTCCATCCTTTGAGGTGGAATAAAGAAAGAGCATTCTAATGGCCAATTCCCTACTGTAATTAGGAAAAGATGTTGCATTAAGCTTTGTCAAATTCTTGTGCTAAAAATTCAAAATCAACAACTACATGCTTATGCATCACATAACATGAAAGTTTTCCATTAGCATCACTAAGGTTTGCATAAAACATCTTTACTAATCTAGGATAGGTATTTCCCTTAAATGTCAAAAAATTTTCTAACTTATATTTAGCTAGAAGTTTTGGTAAGTGTATGATTTGCAACAATTGATTACTAAAGTATTTGAAGGGTTCTACTTTCCTATTTGCCAATTGTAAAAAAGCTACATACTCATTTTATGAGTTGAAATGTGCTTCCTCTTCTACAAAGGTTGATGGTTGGGCTATTTGCTTTTTCTTTCCTTTTATTGATAGCTTGATTCTCTTAAATGTTTTAAAATTTGTGAAGATTCTATGAAATCTGGAAACTTTATGAAGTTCGGAGAGTTAGGGTTTTAGGTTAGATTTTGGGGGGTTTTTTGATTTTGAGAGTTTTTAGAGAATTTAATCAGTTGGAATTGTTAGATTAGATGTATTTAACTTTTCTATGAAGGAAATTTGAGTAAAAAATGTGTGAAAATCGAGATCTAGTTGAGAAAGTTTAAAAGGCTTTTAGTTTTGGGCTAAGAGTGTAATAGTGAAATGAATTCAAAATTGATTCAATATATATAGAATCAGACTTTGAATTGATTCAAAGAGCAAAAATTTAAGTATGAATCAATTCAAGTTTGAATTTGTTCATTAAGTTTCATAAGGGAATCGATTCTGGAATAGATTCATCCATGTTTATAGAAAATTTCTAGAAATTTTTAAGTCTCCCTGAAACATTGAAAATATTAGTAAATCAATTTAAGAATCGATTCATAATGTAAATTTTTGAAAGGTGAATTGATTCAAAACCTAAAAAAATCCTGGAAAATTTGAATCAATTACTGAATCAATTCAAAAGTCCTAAACTCAATTTTTCTATAGTTTTATTTTAGAAATGTTTTCCTAACCTATTTACTAGGTAATAAACTTCTCAATACCATTGAAAAACTTAACTCTCGCATTATGTGCTTGCAAAACAAACTCAGCAAAATCTCTGATGCCTAAGTTAGTAATTGCAATGTACAAAAATTAAGCATTAAAGATTAAAAAAATAACAAAATTTACTGAAATTAAGGAATTAAAAAAAAAATTGTCTTACGATGAGTGTCACTACTGTCCAAAATCATGAGTTGCTTCTATTTCTCCCACACAGACCTATAAAATAGAATTTATACTTTCTTTGTTGGTACCTAACTACTTTTGGGTCTAGTTTTGTTAGTCATCACAGCAATATTCCTATTTGAAATGGATGCCTTAGGTAACTACACTAATTTTTCAATAGGTTTAAGTTCATAGGTGCCATTTCTATATGGATAGTATTTAATAGATGTCCCTTATAATTGCAATGAAAATATGTAATATGTCTATGGTTTCTTTTGGACCTCTTATTCCTTTGCTATCTATATCCTAAGCCTGTCTTATTATGAAAGTCTTTTTGATCATTCAAAAAGTTATTGAATTCCATTTTGCTACTTGTAAAGCCTTGTACTGTTTTTGTCAAATTGTCTATCTTAGATTTATAAGCTTGACACTTATCACAAGTCTTACTCTCACTCAATAGTTTTTTTGCTAGGATATTTAGATCACTATTTTCTTTTTCTAATTAACTGATTTTCTTAAGCAAGCTATCATTTTAACCTTTAGAATGCTTCAATTCATTTTTGGCTTTCAGTAAAGAATCATACTTTCAATGCATACATCATCAATATCATTATCACTTCCATCATTATCAAAAGAATTATCAATATCTATAGAGTAAAATAAGGACTCATTACCAAATATCTCATTGTCATCATCCAATTTTGCCATAAGGCAAAGAAGGGCATCTTCTTCTATCTCTTCATCTTTTGAATCAACATTTTCATCTTCCCAACACAAGTTGAAGTAGCGCTAGCACCAGAATTTCCTTGATCAATTTTGTTCTGATTTTTCCTTTGTGGTACTATTTTCCTTTTTTCTCTACACCTTTTTTCTTTAAGAATTCTCTATAACTTTTTGCTCAACAGAGCCATGTCTTCTTTTTCATTTGCATCTGCATTACTTTTTGATTCTTCTTCATCAGATTGAACTTTCTTTGTAGCCTTTAGTGTAGAGTTTTCTTCTTTTTATCAATACCATTTTTCTTATATCTCTTTAATTCTAGCTCATGCTCTTCTAGATTTCCATAGAGCTCCTGAATTATTAGTGTTAGCCTAGGTTACCCCAGCTACACATATTTCCTAGTTTTGATGTTGAAAAGTGATTTTTATCAAATCATTTACATTACAATTTGATATTATATTTCACTGTTTATTTTAATTTGTTTTACAAGTTTTCAAAGTATATATTTGTGATTCAAGAAGATCAATATTAGAATTAGGAATTATTTTATTTTTAGGATATCTTGTAAATGAATTTCAAAAGAAGTTTGATTCGAACAAATATTTTCAAAATGAGGTAAAAACACCACTTGAAGAAAGTACAAATTTTATTAAAAAAAACTATTTTACACATTGTGAATTGATTCATACATCGATTCATGTTTGAAAACCTATATGAATTGATTCATACATCTACTCATGAGGAATAGCTTTTGAATTTTAAAAATTGAATGTTGGGATTTTTCTCTAAATCGATTCAGTAATCAATTCACCAACTGAAAATCAGTTATTCTATTACATTCATTATAGCAGTTATAAAAACCCAACTACCCTTCAATTCTATATAAGTTTTCACAATTTTCTCTCATCTTCGAGTGTGAAAATCTCTAATCAAGGAGCTAAACCCGATTTCTCTCTATCTCACAAGAATTCTGAGATCTAACTAAGAAATTTTGATTCAAAGTTTTATTGAATTCATCTTAGCTATTTAAGATTTCATCTCAAACCTCTAATATTGTATTTCACTTTACCCTATTCTTTTCTGTTATTTTCTTTAAGGTTTCTAGGTTTATAAAAATCTTGTTTAGGTTTGCAAGAGCCTATTATAATTCTTGTGTTTATTTAGGTTTAGAAGAGCCTATCTATAATTCTTCTAGGTTAGCAAGATTCCTATAATTTTTATGTGTTGTAAACTGGCATTTTAGGAGCCCTTTAAATCCTACTGTTTTTCTTTAATTGAACTGGTAATTTGGATGAAGATTATCAAGTGGAGTAGACTTGAATTGTAGTTTCAATTCAAGTTGAACCATTTTAAAAACTTATGTCTTAATCTTTACTTTTCTGCTCCTATATTCATAATCTTGTTGCATAACTATTAACTTTGTTGTCTATATTTTTACAAATCAATACTTTGCTATGCCTCTTCATTAAAACAATAAATCACAATTTCTGGTAAGATACAAAAGAAAATTCTCTTAGACATAAGGAGTATATACACACTCCCCTAAAGAAATAAGGGAAAGATCCAAGTGTTGAATTTTAACTCTGATTGTGGGACCTGATAGTTAGTATCAAAGCTTTAGCTCTTGATACTCCTTTTGTTTAATAAAAATATGGATTATAACTTGAATATTTTCTATAATTGCCCATCTTTGAATCACCCACCTACTTTTGATGCTGAGAATTTTGCATTTTGGAAATTTAAAATCAAGGTCTTATTAAAGCCTTAGATGAGGATATGCTAGAAATTCTTGAAACTGATTATGATTGCCCTCGGAAAATTGATAATGGAACCTTTGAGCCAAAATCCAAATTGCTATGGACTAATGAAGAGGAAAGAAGACATCTTGCCTCCAAACTAAAATGGATCATTGTTAGTGCCTGTCTACTAATGAATTTCCAAGAGTTCCAGAACGTAAAACAAGAAAAGAAATTTTAGATACCCAAGAGACAACCTATAGTTGTAGATTTGAGACTGATGACAAAAAGGAAGAACAACACTGTCTGATGGCCAAGCATAATGAAAACTCACAGGTTCTGCAATATCCTTTATCTTTCTATAATTCCTATGTGAGTGACTCTAATAGTAATTCTAGTAATCAAACAAATGATGATGATGATTTTGATGATCTATATGAAGAGATTTATGAAGCACTAACCAAAGCCAATAAGGAGTTAAAGAAATTAAAAAGTCAACATGAGAATTTGATAAAAAAGATTGAGAAAATTGAAAAGAAAATACTGACTTAAATGTTTTGGCTGAAAAATTAGTTAGTGAGAACAAAACTTGTGAGCATTGTGACTCCTATAAGTTAGAGATAGAGAGATTGAATAAGATGTTACAAGGCTTTTTTGAGAGTAATGAAAAATTGAATGGCATGCTTGAAAATTAGAGAAATTTACAAAATAAAAATGGCTTAGGATATAGACAGCAGTAACTTAAAAGATCTAAGAAAAGGAACCCTGCCTATATCACCTACTATTATTGTAATCATAAGGGTCATTATATTAGAGATTGTCCATTTAGGAATGGAACCTATTTTCTAAGGCCAAATGAAAAACTGGTATGGCTGCCAAAATTATCTATTGCTAAGAAAGTTTTTGCTTTATCTACTAACAAGTTTGGACCCAAAACTTACTAGGTACTAGCCAAGCAAATTTGATTCTAGTTTTGCAGGTCTATATGAGAGAAAAGAAATCAACTTATGATGTAAAGTAAAAGTTACACTCACCATAAGATACACTTTGATAAACCCTCCTAGAATCTTTAGTAAATTTTTTTATTTTTCATATTTGATTTGTATATTGCAAGTACTAACTTAAGCATCGAAGATGTTACTAAGTTTGTGAGAATTTCGAACTTCAAGTGATTTGAGAAGCCATCTGGTTGTTTAAATAATAAGAAAAACTATAGGAGAGCAAAAACTTAGAAAAACTGAATTTATGAACCCCCTAGTTGATTCAATAATCGATTCCCATTTGTCTAGATTTTTGAAGAGTTTTTTAATCGATTCACTTCTCAAATTCTAAAAGAATTGATGCCCACATTGATTCATATGATTTCACCAACTTTCAGGAAGACTCAATTTTTCAAATTTTTTTAAAAATTCCTGGATGAATCGATTACCTAACCGATTTGTAGAATATCAACTCATACACACATCGGCATCACAATTGATTCCCATATGAATTTCAATGAACAAATTTAAACCCAAATTGATTCATTAGTAAACTTTTGCTCTCCGAATTGATTCATGAATTGATTCAAGGTGTGATATTATAAATACCTAAATCAAAGTTCAATTAATTTCATAGTAACCCTTCAGCACCTCCTAGTTGATTCTCTCAACTTCTCCCTCTCAAAATCCCTAAATCTTTATTTTTTTAACCCTTTTTCACCAAAATTTTTCCACAAAAACATTAGAAACATCATTCCAAAACTTTTTAACTGATTGATTTCACCAAAAATAGCTTAAATCAAAAAGCCCCAAATCAAACCCCAACAAACCATAGGTACCAAAACTGCACTTCTTCAACAATCACATCATAATGGCAAAAAGGATCAAGTTAGCAGTGAAACACAAGGACAAGTTACCAATGAAGGCTACCTAATTAACTAAAGAAGAATAATTCTTCCAGTCCTCAAATGAGTATGTTGCTTATCTCTCCTTAGAACATAGAAAATTCTACCCTTTAAATGTTTCAATGACCAATTACTAAAAACAACCTATTTATCTGAATTGTTAGCTAAGTATAGGCTAGAAAAATTTCTGACTTTCAAAGAAACAGCCTACCCTAAACTAGTGAAAATGTTATATGCTAACCTTACTCTTGTTGATGGTAAACTGTCTTATTATGTGATGCGTAAACATGTGGTGATTGATTCTGAATCTTTTGCAAATGAATTTGGTATGAATAACACAATGCCAAAGCTTACTATAGCATCCTTCCCTAATTATAGTAAGGAACTAGCAATTAGAATCCTATTTCCCTACTCCATCCTAAAAGATGGTAGTGGGAAATTATTAATAATTGGCTTGTCTCTTAAGACAGGATTCTGATTATGCTCTATGCAAGATAATTGTGCCAAGGATCACTAATTTCACCTAAATTATGGAAGATGATTTGTTTTAAATGTGGGTGATTAAAAACTAACTAGTTTTCAACTTTCTATATTTTATTTTGAAATACATGGGTGAATGTTTTAAAAGAACAAATATAGGTTATCTTCCCTATGGCATGATCTTGACACCATTATTTACCAATCAAAAATAAAACTTTCTGATGAAATTGTCTTCACCACCAAATGCAATCACAATGATTACTGCATCACATTTTGACAAGATGGGTTTTAAAGAAAATGATCAAGGGAAATGGACTAAAAAAAACATGTAGACCTGCACAATCCTCAAGACAAATCTCAAGCTCAGCTAGATTTTCTACTGAAGCTGAAGCTAGATTAACTGAATTGATAGAAAGGATGCACAAGCACATGACTAATCAGACAAACAAGATTTCTGACACTCAAGAAACATAGTTTGACCTCATGGGAGAAAAGATTTCTCATTGAAAAGAGGAAAGCCACAAAAGAGATAATGAGATAAACCAAAGGCTCAAATCCCTTGAGGTTCAGGTTCAAGAAATCAAATTAAGGCTACAACAACAAGATGAAGATGCAAAGCTTTAGAAGATTGATGAACCTCCTACAGAGTAGTCTTATTTTTGCTTGTTTATCTAATCTATATCCCTTAGTCCCATTTTCCCCTATCTTGATTTTACTATCCTTATTATGTTGTTAAGACTATCTTTTGATATTGATGTAATTTGATTATGGTTTATATTTTCTAGATATTTTGATACTTTTATGGATATTTTGATATTTTCATGGATATTATCTTTATGGATGATTAGATTCAGATTTTATGTTGATATGTTGATATTTCTGGATGATTTAGATTATTTGTTGTTACTGAAATTTACACAGGTTTTCTACACCTCATACTAGATATTTTATCCTTACTTTAGATTTTGTATTGATATATTGATTCAAGTTAATATATAATTCTACTGACATATAAATGTAGATTAAATTGTAATTAATGTCTTCTGCCCTTTCTTTTATATTTTTGGTACATATTTTTCATTTTTCATGTTATTACTTTTTAATGTGCTAAAAGGGGGAGAAATATGAAATTTTCAAAATTTTCAAAAAAAAAATCCAATAAATTTTAGATATTATTTTCAAAATATTTTCTAATGAGATATTATTTTCAATCAAAAAAGGGGAGAAATTTTTCAAAAAAATCAAAAAGGGGAGAAAAAATAAAAGTTAAAATTTTTTCATAAATTTCAAAATTTTTAAAGATAACTATTTTTTAATTTACTTTGAAACCAATCTAAAATTATTTGTCACCATCCAAAAGGCATAGATTGTTAGCCTAGGTTACCCTAATTACACATATTTCCTAGTTTTGATGTTAACAAAATATTTTTTATCAAATCATTTACATTACAATTTGATATTATATTTCACTACTTATTTTAATTTGTTTTACATGTTTTCAAAGTATATATTTGTGATTCAAGAATATCAACATTAGAATTAGGAATTATTTTATTTTTAGGATCTCTTATAAATGAATTTCAAAAGAAATTTGATTCAAACAAATATTTTCAAAATGAGGTAGAAACACCACTTGAAGAAATTACAAATTTTATAAAAAATTGTTTTACACATTGCAAATCGATTAATACATTGATTCATGTTTGAAGACCTATATGAATCGATTCATACATTGATTCATGAAAAATAATTTTCAAATTTTAAAATTTGAATGTTGGGATTTTTCTTTGAATCAATTCAATAATCAATTCACTAACTAAAAATCAATTATTCTGTTACAGTTAGTTACAGCAATTATAAAAACCCAACTACCTTTAAATTCTATATAAGTTTTCACAATTTTCTCTCATCTTTAAGTGCAAAAATCTCTTATTAAGGAGCTAGACCTAATTTCTCTCTACCTCACAAGAATTTTGAGATTTAATCAAGAAATTTTGAATCAAAGTTTTATTGAATTCATCTTAACTGTTTGAGATTTCATCTCAAACCTTTAGTATTGTATTTCACTTTACCTTATTCTTTTCTATTATTTTCTTTAAGGGTTCTACGTTTATGGAAATCTTGTTTAGGTTTGCAAGAGCCTGATATAATTCTTGTGTTTGTTTAGGTTTAGAATAGCCTATTTGTAATTCTTCTAGGTTAGCAAGATTCCTGTAATTCTTGTGTGTTGTAAACTAGCATTTCAGGAACCCTATTAAATCGTGATATTTTTCTTTCATTGAAGTGGTAATCTAGTTGAAGATTATCAAGTGAAGTAAACTTGAATTGCGATTTCAATTCAAGTTGAGCCACTTTAAAAACTTGTGTCTTAATTTTTACTTTTCTACTCTTATATTCATAATTTTGCTGCAAAACTATTAACTTTGTTGTTTACATATTCACCAATCAATATTAAAATAATAAATCACAATATCTGTTAAAATACAAAGAAAAATTTATTACATATTAGTTGATAAAGGTTTGGGGTGGATCATAACCATCTTCTACAAGTTCCCATATGTTTATATTAGTTGCTTCAATAAAGTCTCTGATTTTCTACTTCTAGTAGGTATAGTGATGTCTAATAAAACTAGATGGTTTATATAAAGAAGGACATTCAGGTAACAATGTGAAACTAGAATCCATTTTCTTTTTGAAAACAAAAAAGTATCAAAAGCCAAAAGTTCTAATACTAACTGTAGGTCCCAAAAAGTATATCAAGAGTAATAAAAATGATCTTGCCCTTTTTACATTTGTAAATTGTATACTCTCTTTGAAAATAAATTGGATTCTTTTTGAATTGTAAAACCAAAAGTCTTTAATAAAATTATTTTTGTAGTTGGAAGCTAATTAGGTAATTAGGATCTTAATTGAAATAATTGATTAGATTTTGAATATTAAAGTCAATTAAGCAAATGAGACAAATTATATGAGAGTGCAGTTAAACTTTCAATTCAACAGTTAAATATTTTCAGTAGTACTGTTGGTGTATGCCCTAGAAGCCAATCATGGGATGATTGTTTGTTTGCATACATTATATTACATTTTAATGGCAATTCAATT
>JANHAO010002220.1:0-29543 GCA_026873985.1 Saraca asoca
GACTTATTTAAAAGAAATCACTCTCATACTTTAATAATTCAAGTCTAGGAACATCAAGATAACTCTATTTTCATAGAGTTATCACCATGCCCAAGGTGTTGCCCCTAATGTGGCGGGAAAGATACAGCACTTCATCAGGGGGTCGATTGTCTGGAGGTCTATTTGAGTGTTGAACGCATCCAGATGATCATTCGGGTCGTTGTTCCCATCGTACGAGGGGATAACAGGCACTTTGAACTTCTGCGGGAGAGGTTGCTTCTCGATTTTCATGAAAAATGGTGAGGTCTCCTCATTGCGAGGCTAGCAAATTTAAGGTTACGGATGCTCTTCTAGCTGTTTCAGCCTTTGGAGAACCTCTCCTATTGTGAGACGTTGTCCTTCATGCTGAGAGGCAAAGCTTTCTGCTTGCTGCGAGCCCCCCAGTCACTGGCGGTCACGATTGTCATGAACTTCTCTCTGAGCTTCCTTACAAAGCTGTTAGAGCTTCGTCGTGACTTCTTCTTGTCTTTGAGCGTTTTGTGCTTATGCCTGAGCAAGCACCTTAACAGTTTCAGCCAATTCTCTGACTATATTTTTGAGTGCCGATCGGGATTGATCGGGAGTCTGAGCCTCTTGAGTTTCAGGTGCAGCAGCATGTTGCTGGGAAACTGGAATGGTAGAACTCCGAGTCGTTCTTCCTCTGGCCATTGTTACGCTACAAAGGAGACTTTAGAGAGCATATAGTCCCAAACACCGCCAAAATGTTGACGGTGAAATTTGCTTCGTATAGGAGACCCAAACTTCAGCCAACGAGGAGGAGTTCAGAGGACCAATACTACTCCTGAAATGTAGAAGGAGGTGGGCCGAGAGGGAGAATGGATGAGGAGGTGGCGAGTTTAATATGATTCAGCTAAATCTAGGCGGCACCAGACCCTATGTCCATGATGGAGATGTTATTGAGAAATTGCTTTGGCAAAATTTCTACTTACAAAAGGTTTAGCCTTCCTCCCTCTTCCAACAAGGTAATCCTATTTATAGAGGACGGAGGTGTTATATGCATTAAATACAAGCTACAATTGTGTTACATCAAGATATAAATGAGAAAAGATAGTAAAAGATTATAGACCGACTATTGTAGAACATAGGCTGTGGGATGATCTCCCTGGGTTGGCTGTAAGCTTGAGTCTATTGGCGTCCGCCACTTGGTGCTGCTTCGCCAAGCGAGGTGTTGGACAGGGGACTCTTAGCCCAGGGGAAGAGGTCGTGGAGAATGCTGTAGCGAGCTTGGTGCTGCTACTTGACAGGCAAGTCTGATAGCTTCCTCGTCCGCTCGCTAGGCAGCTACCTCGTTAGGCGAGGGTAGCTTCGAGTGATATGTCTGGATGATCTTGTTGCGCTGTTACCTCATGATAGATGAGACAAGGTCGGCTTTACGGGAAGGATATTGGGGTTACCTCACTGTGCCACTTCTCGCTAGGTAAAGCAAAACTTCGCAAAGTATCTTTGGCATCCCGGGGCCGCGAGTCCTCGAATCCATTTTTGTATATAACAAAACTATTATAACATAGTGAGGATATTTGAATATGAAGCATTTGAAGTGAATTAAATGTCAAGTGACGTCAATAAGAAGCAACTAATGAATTTGATTTTTGAAGGGGCATATGCTTTATTCTTTCCCTTTAAAATGTTCATACTTTCGTACAGGTTGTGTTTTTTATCCTCTTTTTTTTCTATCTCCAACAAGCCTTATGATCAATCCCTCAAATTGTTTTCAAGCAACTTCTTCAAATTTGATCTTCAATACTAGTAATGACCCACACAAACCAATTAAATTCAAAGCCTTCACTAATATTTATGTAATAGGTAGAGTAGGAAAATTAACTATTTAGCTTAAAAGGTGCTAGCTCTCCAAAGATTTACAAATTCACTTGGCTAAGGTTGATTTTTAAACGGAAAGAGAAGAAAAGAAGTGAGATCACATTGAAAGAGATTTGGGAGCATAACACATGTGCTAGAGTTGGTGTATTATTTGTTGAAGCATCAGTACTCTCTTCTTTAAATAAAAAAGATTAGAGAACAAGTAAAAGCAGGGAGCAAGCATGAGTGACACACAAGCTAGGGTTTCCCTTGCTTGTGCCATCCACTTCTCCAAGTGTTGGGTTGTATGACTAGGATTAATACTCTAGGCTTGTGTGCTGCCCACTTGGCCCAAGGAGTCCATACTTCTTGCTTGGGCTATAATAAATCCAAACTTATTAACCTTTATGCTCCCTCTTTTTATGTCCAATAAGTCCAAACTATGAGTCCAAACTCATAAACTGTCATATGTAATCTCTAATTATTTTAATTCATTAAGACAACTTTCTAAGTGAGGAATCATTCCTCCACTTATAATCTCCTTCATAGTTAATATAAATATTCCTATAACATTCAAATATCAAAATTGGAAATTTACTATTACTTAATAATTGTAATCTCTATTTGAAATATCAAATTATTGATTAATTAATACTTCTAATCATATTAGAAGACTTAATTAACCATTTCAAATTTCCAAGATGTTCACAAATTCAATACTTGAATTCAAAATATTTTGCATTTTAACTTTTTCTTTAACTTTGGATTAAAGAAATTCTATTATGTGTAACCCGTTAGATTCCCATGCATGTTGGCAATGAATTTATTCACAAGCTTCTACAAGTTTAATTGAATTAAACCTCTTTTAATTCAAACATATTTTTCCTTAATTATTCAAATAAATTCATAGATCATGATTGTCTTTTAGCATAGAATCATGACTCTCAAATGCTAGGAATAAATTTTTGGAAATCAAAACCCTTCATGACTAGGTGTTAATATGTAATTCAATCACTTCATCTTTTAATATTCAAATTGGATTTAGGGTATTGTTCAAATGTTATCCCTAATTTGGATGTCCAATTATAGGTGCATGTTTGGCTATGTGCGATCTCACAATTAATTATACATAAAACTTCTCTTATGTATGTATCAATACATAGGCCTATGATTTTGATCATAGTATAAGTATCAAAACATTTTTTGAATATCTTTCTTTGTTACCAAGAAGGATAAATTTTTTCTTGATCAGTTACTCTCTTCATGTATTTCGTAGTACACCCAATTATTATTCGTACCTACTTTTTAAAAGTACAAGTCTAGAATAATATTAAAATACATAACTCCACACATGAGATACTATGTTGATCTCAATTCTAAGGATCACTTACACCACCTTTCAAATGAGAAGTCCATTGACACATGGCAACATTTCATGTGGTTTCTCATGGTGGGTCAATCCAATCATATGTTCCATAACATATACTCACATATCTTGTCCAAATATCAACATATTTACAGTGTATATGATCATTGTATTTTTCTAGAAGAATGTGACATGACATATGTTAGTTTACTCATGAATAATTGATATCTTCTTCTCTTAATAATTCAAAAATCAATGATACTTAGAAATATAATTGTATGTATAAATTATCTTATAATTACAATCCCAATTGTAAATAATTTATACATAATTATATTTCAAGAACTTATCTAATATAGTATATGTATATCAAAAAACATATATTAAAACTAAATTGATAAAGAAGCCAAAATATCATATTTATCAAATATGCTAAGATATATAGTTTCTATGTCATTATAATTAATTATCACTAAGGCATCTATACTAATAGTTATGTAGTGCTTCCCTATATGCAGTTTTTTTTTCTTCTGATTGATTGGTTTAAATTAATTTATTCATTGAGTGAAATTGCATATTGGTTGTCACTTTCAAAAGCTTTCACATTGTTACATAATGGCAACAATTAAGATCCCCTACTAAAGCCAACAATAATTGTATTTGTTGGTATACTTCTAAAAATTTTAAATTCAAAGGTTACCTCTTATAGCTTTCGGATCCCAAATTGGAAGCTTTGTTATGATGGTTTTTTTGTCACGATCTACGTACACATGAACTTACCCATGTTCTTGATATTTAAATCTACTTCAGATCTACAATCACAAACAAACACCGCTCATGGTGGTTATAGAGTAGTTACTAAAGTCCTCCATAATAGAAATTACACATCCCAAGTCCCATAGGCCTTAGATGGTACCTCTGTTGTGGTAAAAAGAGCATGAAATTTCTCTAATTCTTCTAAATATTTTTGCTCTACTTAAGAGTAATTTGGATATCTCATGCCAATTAATTCATAACCTTGATTTAAGGAATAATCATCAAATATCAATTAACTATCATCACAATTCCATTAAGGGTTAATTGCTTTATTTATGTAAATTAATTATTTAAACAAATCAAATAATTAATCGATAATCAGATTAAAGATAATCCCATGTATAATGCCCATGTAAATGCATCACATGTTTTGCAACATCTCCCATTTGAACACGTGAGCATGCATACTCCTTAATCTAATGTCTATTTTAATTTTTCAATCATATAGTAAATGAAATGTGAGACTACATGAGAAAGGTAACAGTAAGTAAATGACATACTAAGTCATCATATAAATAACATGACACTATTCTAGTCTCTCTATACCCTAAATTATCTACATACATAAGATTTTTGCATCTCTGATCCCTCTCAAATATAGAGTCATGTAAAAACCAATTTATATCCTTTATGCTTATGGTTATATCAAATACACAAGTTTATGTAACTACTTGAGCAATAAACTATAAACCCTTAAGTGTAAGATTAAATGATTTTTCTTTAGAAGCTCATGTTAATACATCAAGTTTAAAGTGCTTTCCTAGACATGTTCCACTAAACTGTATGATTCTTAGCCTTTGGAGGTAATGCTAAAGTAGTGACACCCAACCTTAAATTCATAACATATGTCCTAGTCCCAAAGGGTATGAATGTAGGACACCCACAAGTCCTATAGGCTCATATAGTGATAAAGCAGAGACCCATTCAGTCACCCACTAACATAGATTGTCTTACAACATATACAATATGATATATATGCAATAGTATATTAGACTGTACAGAACTCAAACCACTCATCACAAAATGACTAGTTTGAAACACGAAGTCTCAAATTTGGCTTCATACAAGCTACATAAAGGTGTGAACATCATCTTTGCTCGACTCTGAGTCTCATCTTAGCTTACAGCTAAGTTGACATTATTTTTACCATAAATCCTCACTTTTCACCTATACAAGAAGGATTTCACCTATGTATGATACCTGGTAATCATTTCTTATCCCACCCACTGCTAAAGTGTTAAAAAGGGTTTCTCGTGTGAGAGGGCAATCGAATCTTGGTGATAATAAATATATACATCTAATAAATTTTTATCACTAGTTAACAAATGATAAGAAAATTATCTTTATTTTACCAAAAAATAAAGTACAACATAATAGTTTATCAAATGCTCATCAAATCTAAAGCTTTAACATGCTTACTATAAGTTTATCTTATAGTAGGTTTGGTAAAAGACATTAGCAAACTTATCACTAATGTTTATATACTTTGGGGAAAGTAATTCATATGTAATGAAATTATTTGTAGACTACTAAAGACTAATAGACACACTTCTATTTCTCTTTATAATATGAAATGATTCCTTCTTCTAGCATAAACACATAACTCACTATAAACTAATGTTCATTTATATACAAGTTATTGGCATTACTCGCTTTAGACTTCCACTCATATAGCACAAAGCCATATTTTGGATATTTATTAGATTTCTAAGTTCACATTAGTTGCTTCACAATGTGCAATCTGAAGGCTACTTTGAAATTTACTAACAATGTAAATGTCAAGTTAAGTTTATATAACAATGTTTATTAGACTAACCACTACATTCACATAGGGAACTTTTTCCATTTGCATCATTTCTTCCCCTATCTTTGGAGACTAATTTAATCTTAGGTGAATGCTCATATCTCTTAGAATATCCATGAGTTTAAAATCAAGTATGCAAAAATATTCTAAGATCCTCTAAAATGTAGGTTTCTTGAGACAAACTCAAGAATCTTTTAAAATGGTTTCTTAAGATTTTAACCTCAAGGATGCCATTTACTTGATCCAAACATGTTATCTTAAATATAAAAGGCAACTATTGTTTAGTTGTATACTTCAATTCTATATTATTCTTAGCAAGTAATGTGGCATGAAGCAAAATAATGGAAACTTATTCTCCATTCTCATAACATATAAACAATGGTCTTCTTCAAATCTAGTAAAGTCTATGGATGCAAAAGCTTTATGAAATGGAATGCACCATTTTTTAGGAAAATTAGATCAAAAGCATCAAGTAAGCACAAAGGAATTTTAAAATTTTTCCCTAAGCCTAAATCATGTTATTTGTAAATTAATTCATAAAGTTTTGTAGAATTCAAATAAGCTTTAAATAATGATTTGAATTATACCTTCTTAAGAGTTATTCTCAAAATCCCTAGTCTTCAAATTTGAATTTGACCTCCAAGTAATTCCACGAACTCTCCGATAAGCCTTATGATCAAGTCTTTTGGATTGTTTTCAGGAAAACTCCTTTAGATTTGATATCTAATGAGAATGATGATCCAGATTAACTAATTAGATACAAAGCCTCCACCAATATTCAAGCAATAGATAGAGTAGTAAAATTAACTGCTTAGTTAAAAGGTGCTAGCTCTCCAAGGAATAGCAAATTCACTTTGCCAGGGTAAGTGTTTCAATGCAAAGAGGAAAATAGAAGAGAGATCACACAAGAAGCATGTTAGACACATAACACTATGGTTTCACACTTACGTGTGTTATATGTTGAAAGGTTGGCATCTCTCGTCTTTTAATAGAAAAGATTTGAACACAAGCAACAGTGGGGAGTAAGCATAAGTGGCACGTAAGCTAGGGTTTTTCCTTGCTTGTGTCCTTTACTTCTCCAAATGGGTGGACTATATGGCTAAGGTTAATATTCTAGGCTTGTGTGTTGCCCTCATAACCTGAGGAGTCTATACTCCTTCCTTAAGTCATAATGAGTCTAACTCCTTAACCTTCATGCACCTTCTTTTTGTGTCTAGTAAGTCTAAACTTCTTTCTTGAGTTACGATGAGTCCAAGTTCACAAACTCTCTTACGCAATCATAAAATAATTCTCAAATTATTTTGATTCATTAATTAAGATAACTTTCTCAGTGAGAAACCATTCTTTTACTTATGACCTCCTTCAGAGTTAATATAAATGTTCATACAACATTCAAATATCAATATTAAAAACTTGCTACTATATAATAATTGCAATTTTTATTAGAATTATTGAATTTGATGGTTGTCAAGACCGGTAAAAATAATGTTGAACTATCTAAGCTAATAGCCAGAGTGAATCTAGGTTGAATCCACATATATAAGTGATTAATTTTTATATGTTTATAGTGTAAAATGTTCAGGTTAGATATATATTTGGAATAGGTATTTAATCAAATAGTCTAAGTGCAAAGTAAGCATAAATTAAAATGGAAGGAAAAATCAAATGAGAAAGTTTCAATCCAAGGTACTCTTGCAACCAATTCTGTGATTGATCATTGACACAATTACTCCATTCCCTCTTTGACCTCTTAGCCAAGAAACTAATTAAGTCTACCATCTAATTAATTCATGTTAATTTCTTCCTATATTGGCCAACCAAGCCCAACACCCAATTAACCCTTATCGCTAAATCAATTGAAGTCCAACAACTTAACCAATTTACTAATAGCATTAAGATATGAAAACATTAAGTCTAATTCATCAATTTACCTTAGTAGCAAACCAATTAATTACCCTCAATTCTTTAGGAAAACTAACTTAGCCCAGTAGCAAATCAAATCCCTATTACTACTCCAACCAAATAGCCATAAACAGCAACAAATTGCCTATGGATATTCTACTAACAGTAAGTCACAATGAACAATTAATTAATTGGCCACCTTAATGAATCATCCAAAGTAATTAATATCACTAAAATGGAGAATCAAAAGATTCAAATTAGGCGTAAATTGGAATTACATACAAGTTTCACAATCAAGAAAAGAATTGATGCAGAATTTCCCTTAGATTGAAATAAGAGTTTAGCTACATATTAATACAAAAATAAAAAGGAAAAATAAAAGGAAAGAAGAAACTTAATTTATGTTAAAGTCTTGTCCTAGCAAATTTCTTTTATTTCTCCAAATTAGAGACAATACAAAAATGAATCTAAAAGTTATTACAATTATGGCTCAGCTAAATATTTATAGGCTTACTACACTGTCTCTTGATTAGGCCATTGATTAGGGTTAGAAGAAGGCATAATTGGACATAGATCCCTTCATATGAAATGTAGCCTTGTCCCTTAGAGCCCAATGGCCTTACCTTGCATAAAAAATTAATTCTTGGCTCAAGTTATGGGCCAAAACCTAAGAAAGCTTTCCAAAACAATTTAACCCATAACAGAATTTAACACTTAAGTTCACAGGCATGAAACTAATTCAAAATGGTGTAGTTTGACCTCAAGTGCTTCATGAAAGTTGTGAAAATGGATCTTAGCAATCCTATAGGCTTAGGTTTGCATCGAAATGATGGGTGCAACATCACTTATAATGAAATTACCAAAACTAATTATGGGTCATTAGATAACACTTTGTTTCTACTTCTAGGCTTAAATTCACCTCCAAAATATCTAAATTGGGCTTTGGGCTCTCCATGACGTTTTTAGCTCTTTCTCTTAATTTTCCAAGGACACCAGAATTATCAAAAACTAAAGTTTAGAACTCAAGATACACTCGAAAGTTAAAATAGTCTGAAATAGTATAAATTTACTAAATAAATTCAATAAATCATAAAAATTGAGCAAACCATAAAATCAATTTCAAATATCCAAAGAAGCACATAAACATGACCAAAAACTAAGCATAAAGGGATATAAAATATGTATAAATAATGTTCATCAAAATCATTAATTAATTAACACTTCTAATTATATTAGAACACTTAATCATTTCAAATTTCCAATATGTTCACTAATTCAACACTTGAATTTAAAATATTTTACATTTTAACTTTTTCTTTAACTTTGGATTAAAGAGATTCTATTATGTGTGACCTATTTGATTTTCATGCATATTAGTAATGAATTTATTTGCAAGCTCCTACAAGCTTAATTGAATTAAAACTATTTTTAATTCAAACATAATTTCCTTTAATTATTCAAATCAATTCATAGATTATGAATGGCTTTTAGCCAAGCATCATGACCACCCAAATGCCAAGAATAGATTTTTAGAAACCAAAACCTTTCGTGACAAGGTGTTAATGTGCAATTCAATCCTTTCATCTCATGATATTCAAATTAGACTTAGGATATGATTCCGGTGTCAACCCTAATTTAAATGTCCAATTATATATGCATGTCTAATGACTATGTGCTATCATTTAATTGATTATACGTAAAATTCCTTCTATGTATCAATACATAGGCCCGTGATTTTGATTATAGCATGTGTCAAAACATCTTCTGAATATCATTCCGTGTTACCAAGGAAGATGAATTCTTTCTTGATTAATCACTATCTTCATGTATTTCATAGTATACCAAACTATTATTCGTACCTATTCTTTAAGACTGCAAGTCTAAAATAATACTAAAGTACATAACTCCTTACATAAGTTACCTTGCTAATCTCAAGTTTAAAGGTCACTTACACTGCCTTTTATATGAGAAGTCCATTGACACTTTGTAACATTCCATAAGGTTTCTCATGGGGGTCAATCCAGTCATATATATCATAACATATACCCATATGACTTGTCCAGATATTAGTATATCTACAATGCATAATATCATTGCATTCTTCTACAAGGATGTGGCATTATATATACCGGTTTACTCATGAATAATTGGTATCCTATTTTCTCAATAATTCAACCCCTACTTGATAAGGTTTAGGGTTTAAGTAACCTTTTTTTGTCTTATATGTATTCCTTTCTTGAGTTATTATGAGTCCAAACTCATAAATTCTCTTATGCAATCATAAAATAATTCTTAGATTATTTTAATTCATTAATTAAAACACCTTAAAACACCTTTTCAGTGAAGAACCATTCCTCTACTTATGATCTCCTCTAGAGAATTAATATAAATGTTCCTACAATATTCAAATACCATTAATTAATTAACACTTCTAATCATATTGGAACACTTAATTAATCATTTCAAATTTCTAAAATGTTCACTAATTCAACACTTGAATCATAACATTTTGCATTCTAATCTTTCCTTTGAATTTGGATAAAAGAAAGTTGTTATGTGTGGCATATTAAGTATCTATGCATATTGGTAATAAATTTATATATAAGCTTTTATAAGGTTAATTGAATTAAAACTCTTTTTAATTCAATCACTATTTCCCTTAATTGTTCAAATAAATTTGTAGACATGATTGGTTTCTAGCAAAGCATTATGACCATCCAAATGTCAAGAATAGATTTTTAGAAATCTATACCTTTTTTGACGAGGTGTTAATGTGTAATTCAATTCCTTCATCTCTTGATATTCAAATTGGACTTAGCGCATAGTTTAAGTGTCAACTTTAATTTAAATGTCCAATTGTAGATCCATGTCTAATAACTACATGCTATCTTTTAATTCATTATGCATAACACTCCTTTTATGTATCAATGCATAGGCCTATAATTTTGATCATCGTACAAATATCAAAACATTTTTTAAATATCTTTCCTTGTTACTAAGGAGGATAAATTCTTTCTTGATCAATCACTACCTTCATCATAGTGCACCAGATTATTATTCGTATCTACTATTTAATAGTGCAAGTCTAGAATAATATCAAAGTACATAACTTCATATATAACGTACTATGTTGATCTCAAGTCAAGGATCACTTATACTTTCTTTTACACGACAAGCTTATTGACACACGATAACATTCCTTATGGTTTCTTATGGCAGGTCAATCCAATCATATATTTCGTAACATATACTCATATGTCTTGTCCAAATATCAGCATATATGTAGTGTATGAGATCACTGCATTCAACAATCAGGGATATATAGAAATATATTATATATAAATTATTTGATAATTATAATTTAAATTGTAATTAATTTATACATAATCATATTTCAAGAACTTTATCTAATATAGTATACATATATTAAAACATATATATATTAAAACTAAATTGATTAAAAGGCCAAAATATAATGTTTATCAAATATGTCTAAGATATATAGTTTTTATATCATTACAACTAATTATCTCTAGGGCATCTATACTAACCTATTAACTAGATGAATGCTTATGTCCATAAATGGATTTCTTTAATTAAATGGCATAACCTGTGCACTTATCCTTTTAGCTCTAAAGCCAATGTTAGAATCCATATAGACCCCTTTATCTAATTCTCTAATAAGGAGAGTTGTCTTCACATCGATTTAGAACAACCTCAAATATAAGTGTCAAACAATTGCTATGCTAAAGCAAATGGATGCAAATCTCATCATAAGAGATAAGGTCAAAGGACGGTCATGGGATGGGGTGGAGAAAGATCAAGCTTTTCCTACCCCATCCTTATAGCAATCATCTTTGCCCTATCATTATAGGTTGGGCAAGTTGGTGCCTCGTCCCTACAATCAGGAGGGTGCCATTGTCCTACAAGGAAAATAAAAAAATTCAACAAAAAATTGAAAAAGTATAAATAAAAAAGGAAATTTTCAATTTAAATGCTTACACAAAAATTCAACATAATGTTTCAAACCAAAAAAAAAAAATAACAAACAACAAAAATCACATAAGATTCAAGAAGATGTCATTCTTTTTTGCTTTCAACTTTCATCATCTCTTACTTCACATGTCATCAACCTTCTGCTACACTTGATGTCTACGAGACATATTAAATTTATAAGCATAATTCTTTTAAATATTTTTGACAAAACATGAAGATCTTGAGGCACAAATCAAATTAAATTAGATTATAAGATAAAAATTATAAGTAGAAGAGGTTACTATTTAAAATATCATATTACCTTATACATTTACCTACAACCAAATCTTGGACTCACATCAAAATGAAGTCTACTAAGATGTAAAGACAAAAATCGATCACTAATACTAAAGGCCGACTCCAAAGCAATAATAGAGATATGAATACCTAAGAAATCTCTAGCAATTCTTTGCAAGACTGAGTATTTTAGCCCATTTGATTTCTATCAAGCTAAGATCAAAAACTCTTCATCTAAAAACAACAAGTAAAAATAACTATTTCAGATAGAAGTCCAATTCCAACTTTACACTTATAATAGACTTTTGATGCACAAATTAAGCAAAATTACACTTTCAATCTCTCTTTTTTCCCATAAAACTCAAATCTGTCATAATTGAAAAAGTTGAATCACAAGACAAATTATTCCTTCTAAGTTTAGAATAATATTCATTTATAAAATCTTGACAAAGGATTTGCATCCTTTGTATTTCATATATAGCTTCATCTCCATACATGAAAGGGAAATATAGTTTACCAATATCATTTTATATGTTGGATCCAAAACTATGCATTAATCTTAGCCCAGTACTTATCAAACTTGTCAATCATGTTTGAAGCCATATATTTAATAATAGAATCAGAAGTTTTGACAACCTAATTTCACAAATCTTTAGAAAATAAATATTTACAATTAGATACCTGGTACCAGAGAATAATTTAATCATATTGTAAAATAATTCTAACTTTTCACATATTACTTTTGCCATCTTCCAATCATTATCAATAGGTGCATTTCCAAGGTGAAGATCATGAAGTTTCATTCGATCAAAGACTTCTTGATATGGAATAGCCATAGAAAACATTAGATGAGTAGAGTTCTGCCTAGTTCTACAATCAAGTGCAAGATTTTTTAAATAAGGGACATAAAGTTAGCAATAAGTTTCCTTAAATTTCTCATCCCTCTTAGGTGTTGTGAACCAATATACAACACTAGAACTAATAATTTTAGTAGCCTCAGATATAATTACTTATGCATTTTTCATAATCAAGGTCAGTGTATAAGCACATCATATATGAAATAATGACCCAACTAAAATAAATCAAGATGGAGGAATCTTTGCAATAGTTAACTAAATCATTGCATCATTGGTGTTACAATTATCAATAGTGATAGTAGATAATTTTCTATACAAATTCCAATTTGATAAACATTGTATTAAAGAATCACAAAGAACCTTAGTACATTATGGTGCAGGCACATAAATGAACTATATTTAACATATAAGAACAAATTATTAAAAAAGAAAAAGATATATAAAATAAAAGTTATCTATTATTATAGTTTACTATTTACCTTACAATCCAACTTTGCAAGCACCAAAAACCACCAAATAAAGTGTGCATTGATTGCCATGTAGCCTTTGCTTTGATTGTTAGAAGTCTACATGTCAGTAGTAATTGCAATCCAACTTTGAAGATTTGCTAACATAATTATCGTCTTTGTTTTCTCACACTTATAAATCTTCAAAATATCATTCTTGATTGTATTACGAGAAATTGACTAGAACAAAGGTTAAAGGCAAGAGGTAAACCTTCTAAAACTAATGTGCTAGACCATTAAAAGTGGATACTCATGCAAGATGATCATTGTAGCAAGTTCTTTTTTAACAACCTCTTCATTGAATGCATAGTTTTCAACCATAATTGATTCACTCACAACTCCACTAGAACTTGAATTAGGCATAATTCTAATCATTGATTGTTTTGGACCTCTCACCATACAAAAGGGACATCATCAAATATAATCATGTAAGTGTGTTGTACCTAACTTTCTATCACCTTTAAGCTTTTTTTTTTTTTTTGCAAGCTTTACATACTATTTTTCCATTTCCCATCTATACTTTGTCTATGAAAATGATCCCAAGCTTTTGATTTTAATCCTTGTTATTGGAATTTCCTTATCTTTACATTAATAGGTTCAAATTCATGTGACTCATCCACTTCATTTCCAATAGTAGATACTTCTGGTGGGATTTGATTACTTCCAATCCATACTTTGTCCATGAAAATGAACCTAAGCTGTTGATTTTAATCCTTGTTTATTTGGATTATTGGATCCTTTTGGAATTTCCTTATCTTTTACATTAATGGGTTCAAATTCATATGACTCATCCACTTCATTTCCAATAGGAGATACTTCTAGTGGGATTTGATTGCTTCCAACAAGAGTTTGAGATTTATCCTTTGAAGACATTTTGATATTATAGAATAGAATCAGAAATATAAATTAGAATATGGTTTCATCTAGTTTATATTTTGTTCTCTAGAAGTATAAGCTAATTTCATTTTATCAAATAATGGAATCAATAAATGGAAACAAAAAAATAACATATAAAACTAGAATATTTCAAGATACCAGCATTTAATGATGAGAAATTATAAGCTAAGAATAGAAAAATGAATCCCATTTACTATATATGCAAACTCCAATAAACTTAACTTCATATTATATGCCCTAAAGCCTTGGTTCCATGACTTAAAATCTTTGAAAATGTTCTAACTTTACATGGGGTTCAATTGAAAGAAGGAAAAACTAGAACCTTTTAACTGAACAATCGAAATAGAATGCCAATTCTAAAAGCCTAGTTGTACAAATGGTAGATAACAACCATGCAACAGAAAAAACTGGGTTTGATTCATATAGCTAACAACCTGATTGTTTGTATGTTCATGTACCATATTATAAACAAACTCAAACATGAGAACAAATGCTATTAAAAAATTGAAAATTAAACTAATCAAACAACCAAATCATCTAATTCCCACATGTCAAAGATTATTATGAACAGAAAACAAATCATCATCATAAGTTACCTATAAAGTAGCCTAAAAAAGAAAAAAAAAATCTAATTTTAAGGAAACATGAATCACACGAAAATAGAAAATATAGGCAACTTTGCTTAAATGTCATGAAATCACAAAATATAGCATTTTTAATCTTTAGCAAAAATGGAATATGACATTATGGCATTTTTAATCTTTAGTAATCAACATAAAAAGCCAAAAATTGAAGATTTAGGTTTGCCCTTGCAAGGCGAGGAAGTTGGGCCATAAGCAGCGGAGATGAGGCACAAGTCGAAAACAAGGAGGATGAATGGAGAGAGAATAGAGGTGCACTACTATGGAATTAAGGATTTGCCCAAAAATAACAAGTCTATAAGGGTTTTTCAATTTTTCAATTTGTTTTTTATTGATTAAATTACTAAAAGACCTAATAAAAATATATGCATATATATATATATATATTTGTTTATAAGGATTAAATTGTATTTTCATATACTTAGCACATAGCGAGGCAAGATAAACTAATATTATATTAGCCTAAGTTACCTTAGCTACATATTTTTCTTAGTTTTGATATTAAAAAATAATTTTCAGTTTAAATCATTATTCGATAATATATTTCATAGTTTGTTATTATTTTCTTGTTGGTTCAAAGCATATGTGATTTAAGAGATCCTAAATTAAATTTAGCAATTATTTTATTTCTATAGGATCTTTTGTAAGTGAATTTAAATTAGATTTGATTTAAGAAAATATTTTATATCTGATATAATGAGGTAAAAATAAACCACTTGAAGAAAGATTTCCACAAGTATAGATTTTGTAAAACGATTTTACATCTTAAGAATCGATTTATGTTAAAAAATCTATTTAAATCAATTCACTAATCAATTCATAAAGAAAAGTTTTGAAAAATTCTTTTAACCAAAGGTTAGGATTTTGTTTTGAATCGATTCAAGAGTCGATTCACAAACTGAAAGTTAGTTATTCTATTATAGACAGTTATAAAGTTTAAAAACTCCTAACTACTTTTCAATTAAACAAGATTACACATTTTTCTTTCTTCTTCAAATGCGAAAATCACATTGCAATTAGAGCTAATTTAGATCTTGCTTCTACCTAATTATATCTCTCAAATCAAAAGGTTTTTGAATCAAATCTCTACAGAATTCACATTAGATGTTTGAGATTTTCATCTTAAACTTTGGTACTATATTTCTTATCTTATCTTGATTCTTTTTTTGAGATTTCTAGGTTAATAGGAATCTTGTTTAAGTTGGTAAGAGCCTATAGTAAATCTTGTGATTATTTTAGGTTTGGAAGAACTTGGTGAAAATCTTCTAGGTTAGTAAAACCCCCGTTATAATTCTTGCGTTTAAACTAGTAGTTCAGATGCTTGTTTTAATCCTGATATTTTGATAATAAAAGTGGTAATCTGATTGAAGATTATTCAGCAGAATAGACTTAAATTGTGGTTTCAATTCAAGTTGAACCACTTTAAAAATCTTAGGTCTTGAATTTTTATTTTTCTGCTCTAGCATTTCAAAATTCTACACAATTATTATTCTACTTATTTACTACTTAATTTTCTACTGTGTTTCTTGATACAAAACAATTCTTTTTTATTCTTGTCAAATTCAAAGAAAATTCATTATAATCAAAGGAGTATATAAATTTCCCTAAAGGAATAAGAGTAAGATCCATATTATTCAATATATCTTTATCTAGGACCCTCATATTACCTTGTCCCTGAAATTTGCCTCGGGCTAAAAACTTGCCCCATGTCTTACCATATAGGGTAAAAATCTATGTCATATTTGCACCCCGTTGAGGTAAGATTTATAAGCAACCCTTAAATCCAAATTTTTGTCATTCCTGATAAGGTCTTTTCATAGTTTACACCTTCTTCAAGTGTATCCATTCACCAAAAATCAAGCCTAATACTTGGTTGTTCATCATAGACCATATTTTCATTTTTATGGCACTTAGCCACTTATTGAAAGCAAGTGAATCTAGTGCTTCTTTGTATAAAGAAGACACATCAATATCTACAAAAATATTAAAAAAGGACTTACCTTGTATCTCAAAGTGTCTTCAAGGAATATTTTCATATAGTGTTCTTTGTAGTTGTGAATTTGAAGAAGATTGCAATGGTAAGCTCCCACTATCTTTGATAATCTCATGGTTTTATGGATCCAGATCCATCTAATGAGATTGAGACATACCATCTTAAAGATCCTCTAGCTCATAGAGCTCAAGAACCTTATTGACATCACCAATTCTAGGAAAGTTATTAACTAGAAAACTCACATCTTGGGATTTGATTGTCGTCAATTTACCATCAAGATATTCATCATACAAAAAGTATCCTTCAGAGTATTCAACGTATCTAATAAAGATACACTTGTTGCCTCTAGGGCATAACTTCCTAAACATATGAGAAGTATTATGAATAATGTCTACTAGCTCTTATTGTTGTAAGCCTTCTAAATTAAACTCTACACCATTCCATAACTCATACAGAGTGTTAGATATTATTTTAAAGGTACATAATTTAGGACAAATGATATAGTCAACAAAGCATCCCCTAAAAAAATTTATCAAGAGGTTTGCTTATGCCACCATAAACCTAACCATGTCTAGCAGAGTACGATTCTTTCTTTCCACAATATCATTTTATTACGATGTATCAAGTATCATTAATAGTTTAAATATCCCTTTTTGATCATAGAACTTTCTAAATTGATCAAGTAAGTATTCTCATCTTTGATTATTTCTAAGAGTCTTTTTGCTCTTTTCTTTATGATTCTCAGCCTCAGTTACAAAGTGTTAGAAACAATCCAGAGCTTTAGAGTGATTTGATAAAAGAAAGATTACACAATACCTAAAGTTATCATCTATGACAAAATAAGATGCATCATGACATGCCCTCACATTCACAGGACCACATATATCTGAATGAATCAATTTCCAAAAGATGTGAAACCCAATTAACCTTTCCAAAAAGTGTTCTCCTTGATTTCCAACAAGACATGGCTTACATATCAGAAGCAATATTTTGGTGAAAGGGCCTAATAGCCCACCTTTATCTAATTTTGGACATTCTATCTTTTGTAACATGTCCTAATCTAGAACAACAATTAACATGTTTAAATAAACATCAATAGAAAATGAAGATATAATACAAAGGATGTTATTTAAACTCAAATCCATATCTAACATATCAAATCATATTACAATATACCATGGCCATAAAATGTTTTTAAGATAAACAAACAAATTATTTATTCTTGAAATATCTAACTTTTACCAAAGCTGTAACAAAAATAAATTACATTAGATAATGGTTGTATGAAGCATATCATGCAAGATCAATGTGTTTATACTAGGCATAGCAAACTGGAAAGTTTCATCATATAAAACCTCTATTTTTTATCTTTTCCTATTGTTACAAAGTGTTGACCACTTACATTCGATGATAATCTATAAATCCTACACAATTGTAGGTCATATGTTTTTTTGCTTATGTTTTCACAATTTAACTAAGGAGAGAGTGAGCCATAAAGACATGTAGATATGCTAAAATTATAGGATAATGAGAGTAATGAAGGACAAACCTTTCTTGCTTAGGATAATTTTTTGGAAAATAATATTTTTCCATAATTAAAGTATTTTATCTTTGATTTTACCTTTAGGACATGCTTGCGCCTTTCAACGCTTGGATACCCATCCAATTCAAGATCCAAAATTATTCTTTTTTGCTATTTCCAACATTAAGTCTTATATCCTCTATGTTGCATAACTTTTGCTTATGCAACCACTATAGCACTAAGTTGTGAATGAAAACTAAGCTCACTAGTCCCCAAATGGAGTGTGAGAAGGGATTTAATGAGGATTAAGATCATTTATAAGATCATGAATAGTTGTTTGTTGCTCTCTAATTATGAGAAAAATTATCCACAAGTGACTAGCCATAAAATTAAGGCAAAAAGCCCAGTGGCAAATAATCTACCCTATTTTGATCTCAATTGATCATAGATCTTGTTAGAAAATTTAGGTAGTTCATCAAACTTCCTAATAAGAATACTATGTAAATAGCTTTACATATAAAGCACACATATTTTTACCCTTTTGGATCAAGCATCACAAGTTGTTGGTCATGTCTATGTTAGGTTATATTCATAACTTCACGTTAAGACACATCATTGGTTAATTAATTGAGCAATTATTGCTCATTTATAAAGTACTAAACTTTCCTATGCTAAATATTAAGTTATTTCTATCTCATTTCCAAGTTAGAGATTTATACTTATAGAGTCATTTCATACATCAATGCATATAGTTCAATTAGTGCATATATTTTACTATATAATTTAATTAGACATTTTAAATTTCTCATACATTACTAGATCAAAAATTTTGTTATACTAGTAATCATCTTTAATAATATAAAAGAAAACTAGACTTCTAATTAAATTACTAATGTACGAGACTTTGATCCCATATATTCATTTTTTTTTTGTATATTCACAAATACTTACATATTTAAATTCATTTAAAGGATTCCATTGATATTTTATTGCTCATACCAAAACAATGCAATATATATATATATGTATACCAAGTTGATGTGAAAACACATTTCTTTACAAGGCCTCCAAAAATAAAATATAACCCATAATTTCTTTAATTAAAATAATGCTTATTCATAAAATGTAATGCAATTAAAAAGAAAGCCTCGTACAATGCATGAGTTTACAAACTAATAGATTTACAAGTTTAGATAGTCAATATTGTATCAAATGCCTAACTCCTTTAATATTTTTTTAGCATAATTTCTTTAATTGTTATTTTCAGTGAAAGATGGTGAAACTCTCATTTGAAAGAGTGAAGTAAAATCCAATGTAAACAAGCAGTTTTATACATAAGATAAGTAAGATGTCACATGAGGAAGTTTTGTGGGTAATTTTAGTGGAGTTAGAAAAAGATTTAGATTTAATTACAAATTTGATAGCCTACCATACAAATCAGTTACATTTGGCATCATTGGGAGGGTAATTGATAGGTCATATAATATTGATAACTAATTAGGGATGTTTTTTTACCTTGGGTTAATTACATGTTTTGCACATTTTTTGACATGAAAAGATGAGTCCCACTAGTTGCTCTCTCAATGATTGCCAGCTTGAAGTCTAGTCAAACCTTTATGTGTTAATAAGGATTTCTATCTTCAATTTGTTGGAAAATATTAATTTGGACCTAATTTAATCTAGTTTGTATATTAGAGAAGGTAAAATATAATTATGTATTTAATGGTGTATGGCCACTTCAACTAATATAAGTCAAGAGTACCAAAATCAAAGTTGAGGTAAGTTTACACTCAATAGTGGAGCCATATTCACTTGAGCGTATTTAAATGAGAATACTATACCTCCAAATTTTCTATAAAAATATATTATATTGTGTTAAATATGCACCAAATAAATTTAAAAATATTATTCCCACTGAAATATAAAAAAATTAAGTTATGAATCACTTCCTTTTTAATTGTGACATGTTTGTAAAAAAAGTGAAATTATGTATTTAATATTACTTAATTAATATTTACATAGTATATAAAAATGAAAACTAAAAAATAAAGTATAAGTTTTCAAAGAAAAATAGTTTACAACAAAGCAGACACAACCATATTACCAAAGGCAAACATTTATTTTAATATAAAAAAAGTATTTTGAAATGAGTTACATATTTTAGTATCAAGCCCATGTCCAAACTAAGGAAGTTGAAACTTCTTCCTGAAGTTTTTGTTGTCTGGGTGAAAAAAAATCTTTCTTTTCCTTTGTGCTACACAATTCAGCACTTTTTTTTCCTCTCATTGCTACATAACTCAGCATCTGGTTTGTAGCTTTTCTTAAGCTCTTCCTCTTGAGCTCTTTTTCTTGGTATGCAACATCTTTTGCAAATTTTTATATATTTATTTATTTATTTTGTATTTTTATTGATAGTAGAATGATGAAAAATTTGTTCTTATGCTTTGAATTTTTAAGTTTGTCATATTGATTTAGTTTTTTGTGCTATTAGTTTTGTCTTTGTATTTTTTTTACTTTTCTGAATTGTAACTTCCAAAATTATGACAATAGAAATAGCAAATTTTGGGAGATAGGATTAATCAAAGGACAATTTCTTTTTTAACTTCATTTTTAGAATGAACTTGTGAATCAACTTATTAGTAATTATAATTAATTTTTGTGAATCAACTTGTTAGTAATTATAATTAATTTTTTTATATTATCAGATTATCAATAATAGTTTACAATTACTTTTATTTTTATTTAGATTATATATGGTATTCTTTGTTTTTATTGTAAGTTATGAATAAGTTTTTAAGAGGAAGTTGACTCAAGAATAACAATCTTTGTCTCAATCTTCAGTTCATTATGGGACTAAAGTGGTATGAAATTATCCTAAGCAACACTGAATTGGAATTAGTCTAGATGATCTTCTAACAAACCTAGGATTACATCCAAAAATTTCAAACTATTATTATAATATTCAAGACCAAATTTTAAGAGATACTTAAAAAAGAAACCTTATTAACCTCGTGATTACAAATTTCCCAAGACAACATTCAAATGTATATCATGTAAATTTTGTCCCTTATGGTATAATGAGTATGGCAATTGGCTAGACTATAGTATAAAAATGATGTTGTATATTGCCTATGCTGCTATCTTTTTATGCCTAACATTGGAAAGCAATTGGGGTGAAAATATATTTATTACAAAATGGTTTAGAAGTTAGAATAAGAAGAAAATGTTATCTATTCACGTTGGAAACTCAAATAGTGCTCGTAACAATGCTTTAAGGAAGTGTCAAGATTTGATGAATCAAAATCAACACATCCAAGTTGCTATTTCTAAGCAATGAACATAAGCACGTGATTTGTATCGAAGTTGCCTAACTGCATTAATTGATTGTATTCGATTTCTTTTTAATCAAGGATTAACTATTCCCAGCCATGATGAACTAAAAAATTTTGTCAATCAAGCTAACTTTTTTGAACATTTTAAATTTTTAACTGATCACCATAAGAACGTTTAATAAAATGCTCCCAGGAATAATCGATTGATTGATTCTATTATTCAAAAAGATATTGTGAATGTTGCCAACATTAAGACTACTAATGCAATAATAAATAATCTTAGAGATGAATTTTTTCCTATTATTGTGGATGAGTCATATGACATATTAAACAAATGACTATTGCTTTACATTAAATGAATAAGAAAGGAAGAATAGTTGAGCATTTTCTTGGTATAGTGCATGTGAATGATACTACTGCATTATCATAGGAGATGTCAATTGAATCATTATTTTGTAAACATGGATTGAGTATGTCAAGAATTCTTGGACATGGTTATGATGGTGTTAGTAACAAGTAAAATGAATTTAATGACCTTAAAAGTTTAATTTTGAAAGAAAATTCATCTACTTTCTATATTCATTGTTCTACTCATCAACCACAACTTACTCTTGGTGATATTGCCAAAAATCACATTCAAGTTGCATCTCTTTTCAATTTAGTTGCTAATGTATTGAATGTTGTTGGAGGGTCATGTAAATGACATGGCTTGCTTCATCAAAAACAAATTGTCAAAGTTAAAAGAGGCATTGGAAAAAGGTGAAATAGCTAATAGACATGGTTTGAATCAAGACATTGGTCATAAACGAAGTAGTGATACTTGTTGGGGTTCATATTTTGGTACTTTATTCAATTTGATTCTATCATATTCTTTGGTGATTGATGTGCTTAAGATTAAGCTAGGAGCCTCTTAAATTTGTTACAAACATTTGATTTGTATTTACTTTACATTTGATAAAAAATGTTTTAGGAATTGCATATGAATTTCCACAAGCATTGCAAAGGAAAGACCAAGATATCATCAATGCCATGAAAATAGTAGATATAGCTAAGGAGTGGTTGCAAATTATGATAGATAGTGGATGACAACCTTTGTTAATTGAAATCTATTCATTTTGAACAACTCATGATATTGAAATTCCTAATATGGAAGAGACTTTCCAATGTAAGGGGGCGACCATGATGTAATGTTGAAGAGACTAATGATTTACATCATTATCATATTGATTTGCTTTATACTATTGTGAACATGCAACTTCAAGTGCTTAATGATCAATTCAATAACGTGAATAATGAATGACTTCTTTGTTTGGGATGCCTGAATCTAGATAATTTATTCTCTATTAATAAGCAGGGATTGATTCAATTTGCTAAGTGCTATTTAGATAAATTAACTTTGACTAATCTAATGATGCTTGATAATAAATTGGAGACATATATTATTGATATAAACAAAGTGATAAATTTGATTAACTATGAAAAGAATTGGTAGCTTTGCAAAGAAGTTAGTTAAGACTTAAAAGAATATTGCTTATCCATGGGTTTATTTACTTATTAAATTAGCTTTAATTTTACCAGTTGCCATCATGATAGTTAAAAGAGCATTTTCTATAATGAAAATAGTCAAGAATCGATTGCATAATTGAGTGGGAAATGCTTTATGAATGATTGCTTAGTCATTTACATTGAGAAAGATGTATTTAATGAAATTGATAACAAGTAGATCATTCAATGATTTTAACATATGAAAACCCCGTCGAGGACAATTATAAATTGTGAGTTTCTTTTATCTTATTTCTATATGATTTTATTTAGTATATTGTTATTGTATGATAGAAAATTTTATGATATAGATCTAAAAGGTAACATATAGATTTGCACCCATTAATCCTGAGTTCTTGGCTCCTCCACTATTTACACTTAGATAAAAGTGAGGTGTTGGACAAAATGACTATGGTAATATGTAAGGGAGCATAGGTTGAAGTTGCTTTCAAAACTACATACCAATCTAGGCCTTCTTGCAAGTCTTTAGTTGGTTGTCCATATTAGTTTCATCAATTGGATATCAAAAAATGCCTATATTTTTTTCAAGAAAGTTCAGGAAACAAGAGGGAAAAAGAGAGGGAGAAAGAAGATCTCTAACACTTTAAGCAAGATTTTGAGAATTTGTCATGGACTTAAGGTGGGAAAGCTAAGAAAATGAGTGAAAAAGGAGCAAAGATTCATGAATTGCCCAAAAGGAAAAGGAAACTAAGTTGGATTGAAGATTTCAAGAGATTCATGAAAGAAATCATACTTCTGAGGCTTTTTAGATATAAGATTAGGCTTTAGATGTTAATGTGGATTCAAACAAGCATTATTAGTTATAGGTATATATAATCTTAGGAACTAATAGTTAAAAGAAAAATAAAAATGAAATTGATTGTCAATAGAGATTTGAGGAGTCACCAACAAACTTTAAGAGTTTTTGGATGAGAAAGGAATGAATGGAAGGAGGACAAGTTTGAAGAAATGACCTTAAGAACATATTAAGGCTCAAAGTGAATACTTATCTCACCCTTAGAGTTATATTGGAAATCCATGGTATAGGTATAATATAGTAAAATTGCTATTAGCTCGATATTAATGCAAAATGGTTTTGAACTTTAGAGTTGTAAAATATATATGTGTTTTGTATATTTGTGCACATTTTCTTGATGAGATCTTATGGGTTCATTAATTGTATATTAGTTTTAGTACTAAAAATGAATAAATGAAAAAGGGTACAATTAAACTAATGTTTTATATCTTGCATGAAATATGTAGTTTTATAGCTAAAATAGGATCAACAATAGTCAAGTATGATATTATTTTCATTTCCAATGATTTTACAATATTTAAGGAGTGAGATCTATAATTTATTAATTGATTTATATGAGAAATGATTTCATTAAATCAATGATTTGACCTTGGTTAAAACTTGATAGTAACTCTTTGATTCATCTACACTTTCAAAAGGTTTTGAAAAATTATTATAATTTCCAATTATTTATGTTTTCTGTAAATAAGTTACTTAGTTATAAAATGATACTTTTCCAAGGTGATATATATTATTATTCTAATAATTTTCATTTTATTAGCACTTGATGTAGTTGATGTATTAGTATACAAGTTATAAATTATTTGACAGTATCTTTGGCCAAGCCACATGTATTTTAGAGTTGGTGTGCTCCACTTACCTCATTAAAATCTTACATAGTGTTTTGTATGTTATTTAAAATATGCCTTTATTAATCTTCAAAATTTACCTCATTGAAATATTGAAACATACATCAATTATTTTTTAACTATTATATTAAAGTTCAAAGTTGATTATAAGTTATAAAGTTTCATTATTTTTGATTGGGTTTGGTTAGATCTTTCCTTTAGTCCTTCTATCTTATTATAATCATTAAAAAAGATTACTAAAATAACATAATAAATTCATTCAAAATGGCTTTTTATTCTTTCCTTATTCATGAAGTCTTTTTGATTGTGTAACCTAAATTTTATCTATGGCTTCAACAATGATAGAAAGAGCATTTTTTACAACAAAGAAATGAAAGAATTGGTTACGTGATTGAATAGAGGATGGATGGATAAATTATTGCTTAGTTACGTATATTGAGAAAAATATACTTAACATAATTGATAATAAATTAATTGTGTAGTGAATTTAAAACATAAAATTATGTCATGAATAATTGTATAATCTTTTTAATATTATAAAAGTTATCACATTCACTCTCATTTAAATGTTACTACACATAAAGTGTCGCTAAGAAAGGGTAAGATAGAAGAACTTTAATTTTCTTTTTATTTTTCTTTTCCATTTCAATTCAAATCATGAATAAAACTTCTATTTTTATTTGTATTAATAATAAATTATTTATTTCAATTATCTATAATTAATTTTTAATTTTTATAACTATAAAATTATTGAATTATTAATTTAATTTTTAAAATTTTCTAAATTATCAAATAATATTTTAATTTTCCATTTGCTAAGAGAAAGCAAGTGAGAATTTTTTTTTAATTTTTTTTTCCATTCTAATTCAGATCATTTGTATTTATCTGTATTTATCTATTTTAATAATAAATTATTTATTTGAGTTATTTATGATCATTTCTAATTTAATTTTTGAACTTTACTACTATTAATTTATTGAATATTAATTTCATTTTTTTAATTTTCTAAATTATCAAATAATATTTTAATTTTTAATTTTAATATTTAAATTATTTATTTATATGAGTAATACAATTTTGGTATCCAATTTAATATTATTAAAATGATTCTTAACTTAGAAATTTGTGTATTATATTTACATATTTTAAAATTAAAAATAAAAGTTAAAACTATTTTAATATTTCAGTAAGTTGTATAATTCAATATCTAAATAATTTTAATAATATATCCTCTAATTTAAATTGTAATGCACTTTAATAAATACTATATATTCTCATTCTTTATACAATTTATCTATTTTAAAAAAAATTAATAAAATTATCTATATCCTATTTTCAATCTAAATTCATTAATAATTTGTAAATGCCTCGTGGATAATGCATTTTGATTTTCATCATTCAATGAAGTGTCTTTAATATTTTTATTAAATAATTTACTTAATTCTTTCAAAATTAATATATAAATTAGAACCTTCTTGATTTATATGAACTTTGTATATGTTTAAGTAATTAATATTGAGTAAATAATATTATTAATATTAAGTAATTAATCTTATGTTTAAGAGTATCATTATTTTATGATTTTACAAACAAAAAGTTATTTGCAAAAAATAGTTAAATAGACTAACTCTTTTCTTTTTAAATAAATTTATTTTAAATGTTCTAATATTTAATTATACCAATAATGTATAATCCTAATTCCCTCCCAAATTCCTATCCCTTTTTGTTATAATATACTTTTATATGAGATTATGCAATCAAGTACATTTACTTGAGATTACACAATGATATTTAATTCAATTATAACTAATATTTAAATTGCATAAAATAATATTTATCTAAACAAATTGAAATTGTTTAAATTATGTACAAATAATATTCAATTAGTATTTAGATAAAAACTAATTTTTGTAATATTTAGTATTCAAATCAATGCAATTTTATAAAATCTAAAGTCAATGCATGAATACACACTTAGAGATAAGAGCATAGATATACATTATTTCTATATAATATATATATATATATAAATACACATATACATATATATATGAGGTATTTTTAAGTTAAAATAATTAAATTTTTTTGTTATATAATAATTGATCGAATTAATTAGTAAATTAGGTAGGATCTGCAAACTATAAATCAATCCAACGTTATATAAGCAAGAAATTGCATTTTGAAACAAAATTTTTCAAAGAGAAAATAAACAAATCAAAATGGAAAAAGCAAAAGAAAAAAAAAAGGCAAAGATTAAGCTACTCCTATTAATTTGCCATATAAAAGCAAGTTCAACTAACAAGTCAGGGCAGGCATGCAAAGAGTTAAATCAGCACATTGTAATCTTATACTTAATATAATAGATAATATATATTATTTATAATTTGTTTCATTCATTTATTTTTATGATAATTTATAAAAAAATTATTTTATCATTTAAATATTAATTTCAAATTCTCTTTAATAGGCATTTTTAGCTAAAAGTATATGATAATGTGTAATTAGATCATGAGTTATAATTATGGCTCTCTTTTATATAAATACAACTATACATATGTGTATGAAACATTTAACAATGTTAGTGTTAAGTTTGGATACACTATTATTTTATATGGCATTTGTGTTTGTGATAGAAGATACTTTAATAAAATAGTTTCATTTATTAAATTTTATATATTTTAATTAGAACTATGTTAATTGTGAAAGTCAAAATTATTGAAGAGATCACTGATTAAGGTTAGGAATAAAATGTTTGTTCCTTCTTTAATTAAAGTAGTCAAAATAATAAAATGAGTCATTTTTAATTCTATATTATATAAAAATATATATAATACTAATTTATTTCATCTATATTTCAAATTAATTAATGTGTTTGTATATAGTTTAGAATTAAATTTTATTTGTATTAGCATTTGATTATAATAATCCTCTTATTAAATGAATAATTCTTTTTATAAATATAATTTTAAATGTTAAATTATAAAAATTCAGTATGGGTATTAGGCTATTACAGATATAGTAGCTTGTACTCTATGCAATGTATGAGTTTAATAATTTTGTTTGATAGTAATTTATAATATGAATTTAGATTATAAAATATAATATATTTAAATATTGGTGAACTATTAATATATTTTTACCTATTAAATAACTATATGATTGATATAATTATATTCGTTTTAATTATAAATAAATATTATATTTCTTTTAATTTAATAAAATTGTTATATCAATATTTCAAATTAGCTAAATTTATCATTTAAATTTTTTTCATCTTTTCAAATATATTTTCTTAATATATTAATACTCAAGTGAATTTATTTATAAATTATTTTTTTTGAAAATTTTAAATTAATTACTTTATACCAAAAGATTTAATTATCTGATTAATAAGAATTCATGCATAATTATAACTAATATGTTATCTTTAAAATATATATATATATTTTAGAAATTTTTTATAAAATTTTAGAAATATTTTAAATTAAAATTATGCTAAATACTCAAAAGTGATAAAAATTTTAAAATAAAAAATTACAAAATATCAAATTTAGTATTTAATATTTAAAAATAATATAAAAATTTAAAGAGTAAGAATTTTTAGATAGATATTATTTATCAAATCATAATTAAATATTACAAATCATGTGTTGATAAATATTTTATTTCTATATAAATATAATTATTTAATACACATAAAAATAGTTTAAATTGAAATCTATTAATAAATTTAGATTGAATATTGGATGTATATAATTTTATTAAATAGATAATTTTCATAAATAATGATGATATATAACATTTATCAAAGTAATTTATAATTTAAAAATTATAGTATATATTATTAAAATTATTTAACTCATTAAAATATTAAAATATTTTTAACTTTTAATTTTAATATTAATATTTAAACATAATACCACCAAATTTTGAGTTGAAAATTGTTTTAATAATATTAAAATAACAAAATTTTATTATATAAATAAATAAATAATTCAAACATAATTTTGAAATCAAAATATTATTTGATAATTGAAAAAATTAATTTAACAATTCATTAATAGCAATAAGATTAAAAAATTAAATCAGATATCGATTACAATAATTCAAATAAATAATTATTATTAAAACATATAAATATATAGTTTTTATTTATAATTTATATTAAAATAGAAAAAAATAAAAACATTAAAATTTCTTCTCTTTTGTTTTCTCTAGACAAATGAACCATATTTACTACATAATAATATTTATATGAGAATGAGTATTATAATTTTTATATTATTAAAAAAATTATTTTAAGATTACAATGCTTACAATTGATATATATTATTATTTAAAATTATATATTAATTATAATAATATGATATAATTTTATTTCATTTAATATTTTAGTTCCTTCGTTGGCTTCCGAGTACTAGTTTTGCCACTTCTCTTACAACCAATTTTTATGCGAGAAAGATCAAGCTTGGCACCTGCGAAGCACGGAAACGGCTCACGCTCGCCATTCCCACGTGTCCGACACGGCTCGGACACGGATACCTCTCGACACCGGACGGATGCGTTTCGGGGCCGTGTCCGAATTTTCCAAA
>JANHAO010002221.1:0-29472 GCA_026873985.1 Saraca asoca
AATATATTTTGAAGGAAAATATTTCATAAAAAATCATCATGTGTCCTAATATGATTATGATGTTAGTGATTTCTCTTTTATATAGATATATAGATTTTAGATTTTAATTTTTAGTCTGCACAATGCAAGACAAGACTAATTTTATTTTATTTTTCTGGTAAATCATCATGCTTGAAGTCCAAACAAAAACAGATAATCCAACAACAAAACTACCCTGCTAGATATTGTTATAGAAATTCTCATCAAATTGGCAACTACAAAAAAATTTCATACCCTCAAACAAAACTGGAAAACGTATACTTTCTTGATCATTCAATAATCCATAGTTAGTCAATTAATCTGCACGTTTATTGGGGCAAGATTAATTTTAGATTTAACTTTAAATCATTATAAATAGGCTTAATTATAATTTTAATCTTTTTAATTTAAAAATTATTGAGATCAAAATTAAGATTTTTAAATTAAAGAATTAAAAGCATTCTACGGTAATAATTATCGCTACATGGTTATAGGGGTGCTAAACGGACCGGCCCGCGGACTGATCCGCATTTTTTTTTGGGACTGGATCAAGCAAAACTTGGTCCGTTTAAATGCGAGCCTAAACGGACCAAGCCCGTTTAGGCCCGCATTTATGCGGATCAAGTCCGGTTCGCGCGGACCAGTTAATTTAGCAATAAAACAGCTTAAAGTCCATGGATCATGCGGACCGGTCCGTATTTTTTTTTGGACTGGATCAAGCAAAACTTGGTCCGTCCCGCATCCGCGCAGACCGAACCGATCTGTTTATCATCCCTGCATGGTTGGCCACATGTTTCCATGATAGCATTTCATTACGAAGGGCAATCAATCACTTGTTTGTAGCATTTTGTAAAGTAAATAATATGCTAACATCTTAAATATATTAAAAAAAGTTTACAAATAAATTGTCATTCACATAAAAAATAATTTAAATTTCAGACAAATAAGAAATAGATACAACAACGTATCAATTTTGTTAGATAAATAAAATTGAATTAACTGATTTTCCTTGTTTTGTGTTTAAGTTGCATTTTGATTAATGCCTATTTTCGTGTTTGAATTTCCCTTTATTGTCTCAGTTTGATTAATGTTTATTTTTCTTTTTTATGTCAAAAAATACCCCTTTGAATAATCAATCCACTCTGAGAGTGGACTATGACCAAACTCCCTGAACCTGAATCTACCGGAGCCAGTGACACCGTCGTGAGCTCGAGAGCCAGCTGCTGCTAATTTGCCTATACGACGGGCGAAAATCTAAAATTTTTTCTCAATCCGTGCCGGGAAGCGAGTGAAGGGTTTTGAAGATGACAACCATACGCAGGTTTTGCTGCAATGATCTCCTTCGTTTTGCTTCTGTCAATCTCGACCACCTCACAGAAACTGTAGGTTTTCCTCTTATTTAACACTTTTTTTTTATTTGGTTATCTGTGCTATAAGTTACAAGCATTAAGAATTTGGTGCCGATTGTAATTTTACATGAGTATAATTCCTCAATTGTTTGTTTCAGTTTAACATGTCCTTCTACATGACCTATCTCGCAAGATGGCCTGACTATTTCCATGTTGCCGAAGCCCCTGGAAACCGAATCATGGGTTACAGTAAGTTATTTCTTTCGCATATGATTCTTCATTTTAAAACCTTTATTTAGTAAATACATATATGGGTTTTGTTGTTTAATCGTATGATGTTGGCGGTTGTTTGTGTTTCTGATGGGGCTTAAAAGAAAGACTTACTATCATAACCTTGAAGTTGACACAATGGCTTTTCTGTTTCTGGCTAAATTTTTAAAGGGCCCGTTTTCATAAAAGCTGCTGTTTCCTATTTGCCTAACTTCAAATAACGTATGTTTAGGACCCTAATGATATAGTCAGCAGTTAGAGTTAGGGGAATGACATGAAGCAGTGACTGGCAGTGGCATGATGATACGATGAGTAATGACACTTTGGCTGCTATACATTGTCTAATGCTTATAGCTTATATTTCATCTAGACGTAGGACAGCATTGCGGATGATCTGTTGAACTTAATTTGAATCAATTAGTATTTCATGTGAATATGCACAATTCCAGTTTGACAGTGTAACTGCAATAGACTCTCAAATTACGTGCAGAACCTTGTGTGAATTTTATGTCCATTGATGATGGATAAGTTTTGTAGTTACTTCTTCTTTGTCCTCCTCTTCCTTTTATCACCATATATTATTCTTCTTATTCTTATTTTTCTAGTTGTTATGCTAGTACATCCAATTAGTTAGCAAAAGGCAATAAATGCTTGATGCATATACTATAACTGCAGTTATGGGAAAAGTAGAGGGGCAGGGAGAGTCTTGGCATGGTCATGTAACTGCAGTAACTGTTGCCCCAGAATTTCGCCGGCAGCAATTAGCCAAGAAACTGATGAATCTGCTGGAAGACATCAGCGAGAAGATGTAAGACATGCATACATTCGTTAATTGAATGTTAGGTTTCTGAAATCTGCCCTTTCTGTTTTTTTAACATGATCTTAATTGAGTATGTTTTCTTAGTAAGTCTCTGGTTTTGTACTTGACACAATATTCTTCTCATCTTTATGGCCCCTCTTTCGACCATTATAGATTACATCAATAGTTTAGATTGGCTCGAAAAAGATTATCTAAATTTGCGTATTTTTGGAAAAGGGGTTAAGTGATCACTAACAACGGAGGAAGTGGAGATAAGGAAAACATTATGTTCTGGGGAGGCTCCCTTAATGAGTTATCCATTGCTTTATGAATTGGTGCTTGTAAGAATGCATAGCTATCAATATAATTGTGATTTTTCCAGTGACAAGGGTTACTTTGTGGATCTCTTTGTGAGGGCATCAAATGCACCAGCCATAAAGATGTATGAAAAGGTGATGGTTCTGTACTTTTCATTTCATCTTACACCTTTCCTCCCAAACAGTTGTTATCAAGCAAGCAGTTTAAAGCATGCATGAGTTTTATGATGTGGGTTTGGTTTGCATAATACTGATATCACTTTGAATATCTACTTGTAACTTTTCCAGAATTATGATTTTAGACTTAGTTTTGTGGGAACTTATGTTCAACCGAAGTTTTATGTTAGGTAACTTCTGAAAGAATTCCTTTTTCCTTATCAAAACAATGGCAAATTTTAGAATAATAATTGAATTACCCTAGAAAACATACCACATGTACTTTTACTCCCCAATGGGTTTAAAAATTTGTTGATGCCAGATGGTCCAATAACCCTGGTTTTGGGGTTGTAGAGAGAATAAAACCAGCACATCCCTGTTGTTTCATTTTTATTTTGTACTTGGGGACTAGCCCCTCAACTAGTTTTCGTGGGTATGAAGAGACCCTCTATCACCTATTGTGTCATTGTTATGGTAAATGTGTGTTGAACCCGGAAATAAAAATTTTATCTAGTGAAAAGATAAAAAATAATTAGGTCTGTTTGATACATGTGGAATTTTGCAAGAAGCTGCATATGGTAGAGGATTTGTTGGGTTGTTTTAAAATGTGATTCTGTTCTACAACTAGCTACATTCAAAGAAATGGTGTTTTTAATGTTTGTCTTTATTATGATAATTCTTCTCCTCCCACTGAGCACTGATCATGCAAGCTTTTTAATTTTTCTTTTCTTGGCTTTGGTGGAGAGGGTTGAGTAAGAGTGGTACTAATTATGTACTTTCATGTTTCATTTCTAATTAATATCTCAGCTTGGCTATGTGATTTATCGACGAGTGCTACGCTACTATTCTGGTGAAGAAGACGGGTTAGGTATGCTTCCATGATCTTGTGGTGCGATAGTGTGATTCATTATAATAAGGTTAGATGTTGTTTAGCTATTATTATGATTTTGTTCCTTTTGTTTTCTAGATATGAGGAAGGCATTGTCTCGTGATGTTGAAAAGAAGTCCATCATCCCTCTTAAAAGGCCAATCACTCCAGATGAACTAGAGTATGATTAAATCTGCTCTCTATGGAACTGTGTTTCATGAGCTTGTTTTTGTGACAAATCTGCTTTCTATGGAACTGTGGACAATTTTCAGTTGTTAACTTACTTGTGCGCCCTACTGATCAAATTTCACAACCTGTCTTATATCTTTGATTTAAGAAGTTTATGGTTTCATGAACCATGGTTATGTACGTGTTTATGAATATGTGAAGGATTTCTTGTTACGTCAATTTACCATTGGATTATAGAGGACGTAACAAGAACTCCTGCACGTGTTCATAAACCAAATATATGACTTCTTACTATGAGCAAATCGTACGTTATACTGCATAAAATTTACATGCAACCGCCCTCTTCCCCTGCCACGAAGTAAATAATGAAGTTTTAAGCACTTCATTTCATTTTCCAGCTTCTGTGGTTGCTTGGCGCTTTATATTTTCTTCGTGTAAGCGCAAGTTTTGGGCTTCTGGTCACCTTGGTGTATGCTACCTTTAGTCATTTTAACCCACACTCGTATAAGTACAAGTAAGATTTATTTTGTTAAGTGCAAGTGCGGAGGCTATTCCCTAAATTTGTTTTCTTCTTATCACATTTGTGTCCTTATTATGATTTTTTTTTCTTTTTGTTAATTTTCCTTCTCTCAGTTGATGCTTATTGTTATAAAATTAAGAACGATATGGAACACATGAAATTTATAATAGAAAGAATATAAAGAGGAATATAAATATTTCTTTCTTTTTACTTTTCATTACACTAGATGCAAGGATACATGAATCCTATTTATAGGCTTAGAATTGTAATAAAAGTTATAAAATTAAATACTATAACATTAAATACGTTAGTCGAGTATTAAAAGATAGTGGGATGTTAAGAGGAGGTTATGAGGAATATACAAAGAGGGAAAAGTGAATCATTCATTATTTAATGAATTCATAATAAGGTGAACCATCTATTATTCAATAGATTTATGAGAAAGTGAATTATTAAATATTCAATGGATTTAGAACACTCTTTCTTAGATTGTTTACCTTTTGTTAGTTTAGTTGTCTCATTAAAAACCTTGTCAGAAAAAACTCTGGAATAAAAATTTTGGTGAAAGAAGAGAGTATAATTTATATTTATTACTTCCCTTATGATAATATCACTTGAAATCTTTAAATCGAGAATTCCGATACTATGAACTAACTTTTCAAATGTTGCGGTAGAAAATAAATAGTTAGTTTGAAATTGAGTCTTGTGTGGATTGAATAAAAATCCTACATCTACATCTAAACTCACATGGATTAAATAGTTTTATATCATTTATTTCTTAATAATAACAAAATATATGTCCCATTCCAATGCTTTCCAGTTAGAATAGAATTATATCTTATTAATTGACTTATCAATAAAGCTAAACCAAAACATATATTATTAACGAATTATATTAGCGCATCAATTACACTAAGATATGATACTTTAGGATTAAGAAGTTCTGTATTATTATCATAAAGTCGAAAAGAATCCTTATTAATATCAAATGATCGAACAACCATTGTGATATTTAATAAATGTGATTTATCCATGTAAAAATGTTTTAGGATATTTCTAATGTAATTTGATTGATAAATAAATATTTTATCATTTAAATGCTTGATTTGTAGTTTAAGACAAAACTTTTATCTTTCTAAGATCTTTCATTTTAAATTTCTTTTTAAAATATTCTACTATCTTTTAAAGTTCTTTACAGAGTTCTAATAATGTTTAATTCATCATATACAACAAATACAACGAACTCATATTCAGATTTCTTCATAAAAACACAAGAATAGATAGGATTATTTTTATGTTCTTTTTTTTTTAACAAATATTCATTGATATGATTGTAGAACATTTGTCTAGATTACTTCATTGATATGATTGTAGAAAATTTGTCTAGATTACTTTAATTCATATAAAGATTTTTATAATTTAATTAAATGCATTTATTGAGAATTTAAATTGTATGCTTCAAGGATTTTCATATAGATATTGTAATTTTTTTCACATATATAATAACATGAAACTACAAAATATTAGATACATATCAAGCTTTGATATATTGTCAAAAAAAAAAAAAAAACTGCTTCTACTATATGCAAATATATATATATTTCTCATAACCAATGACAATCTTGTGCTAGAAATCATGCTTTATATTTACAATTTCAATTTTCTTGTTTTCTTGGCACAATTATACATTTGTACCTTATTAGTTTCATATTTTTTGGGTGCTTCATTAGTTTAAAACCTTTGGCATGTTTCTTCACTTTGCAAGTAAATATAAATTTTGCATTTTTTGTCAAAATTGGGCTCTTTTCTCTTTTCTTTTTAATTAATAATTATATATCATTATGTTATGGGCATTTTTTGGAAGCATATTTTGGGCCAGCAAAGGTCCAATAAGAGGCATAGCTAGTCAAACGGAGGCCCAAATTGGAGATCGAGGTCGCTGAGCGAGAACCACGGATTGTTGAGTGCGAGACGAAGACATCTCGCGATGTCATGAGCAAAGGGCGTAGCTTGCTGGGAAGGCTTTCAACCCCACAACGAGGAGCCTGTTACCCTCAAGAGAACGACTAGACGAGGGTAGCGAAGTCGGGCAGAACCACTAGCTCGTTCAACTTTCAGCTCGCCCACCAGCAACGGATACTTGTACGAAGCCTAGTCAGCAATTCAAGGCACACGTCTTTAGTTGACAACTTAGCTTTCAAACTTACACATCAGCTCTCCGAAAGTCCGACAATGATTTGCCCAGTATTAATTACCCGACGCTAAGCATTAAATGCCCGGAACAGCGAAGATAATCATTTTGTTACTTATGAAATTACACTTGTAACCTTCCCCCTTTCTATAAATAAGAAGGGGAGGTCATCGTAAAAAGAGGGAGGAAGCTTACACATGCAGAAACCCTGCCAATATTGAGAGTGAACACTGTTCATTGTGAAAAATCTCAACTGCTGTATTCATACTTTGTAAAAAATAATCTCCTTAGTATATAATCAAAGATCAACGTGGATGTAGGGGCCAAATTGGCTTTAGCCGAACCACGATAAACTTTTGATTTTGCTGTTTCTTCTTCTCTTTTACTATCTTCTTTCACTGTTTTCTGTCACATTTAGCTTGCAGTCAGGGGTAGCACTGAACTCAAACTAGTTGACCGGATTTTGGTGTCAACATCTTGGCGCTAGAGGAAGGGCCCCCACTGCACATTCTTCATTTTTAGTCTCTAATAAGCTATTTCAGACACAATGGCAAGATAAAAAGCTACTAGAAGTGCAGAAGTTCCCACTGGCTAACTCGAAGGATAGACGCAACAGCAGAACATAGCTACTCCTACGACGGATGCCAACACCGGCACAAGCTCCTTTGTCCAATACCAACTCATAGCCTACGAAACTGATGAGACTCATAATTGGCAACAGCGCCAAGAGACACTTGACCAGTGCCAAGAAGCATTGGAGAATATTATGAAGGAACTAACTGACATGGTCCAAGCGTTGGCTCAAGCGCACGCCCAAAGTGCACCAAGGCATGGTGAAGTGGTTATACCCGAGAGTGGACATCGCCAACCAGGGACTCAGCATGAAGAACAAGACAGGATTAAGCGTCATCGAACTGGCTCGCTTCTCTCACTCAATTCATGGTAAAGGTATGAAGTCCACCGAGTTCGGGAGGATAAGGAAGATGATCAACAAGGTGAAAACTCGCACCAAAGCGAGAGCTCGCATGTAATCAACAGCGGGCGAGAGACAGATCGTGACTCCTCCAGCCATGAGCGCAGCAAGAAGCATAGAACTTCTGATCGACATTCTCGTAGTAAGCGAGAAGAAAAGAGTTAAAAGACCTCTAGTCATCGATCTAAATCTTGAAACCCGATGGTTAAAGAACTATTTCAGAGGATGGAACAGTTGGAGAAGAACTTTGCATCCTGAGGGAACCATGAGTCCCACGAGGAGAGAACTTCGTTCTCTTGTCAGACTGAGACGAAACCCCTTCCCCATAGGTTTAAGATTTCGAACATTCCCCTCTACAATGGGGACAGTGATCCTTACAGCCACCTGGATGCCTTTAACGTACAGATGGACCTGTAGACCTCCAATCCGCTCATGAAATGTCGAGTCTTCCCAGCCACACTCGGGGAAGTGCCATGGACGTGGTCCTAAAGCCTTCCAGCTGGCAGCATAAGGAGTTAGGAGGAATGTTAGACTAAGTTCCTCAATCAGTACAAGGCGTTGAAGAGGCAGCTCGCCCCCTCCTGCCACTTAGCTACAGTCTTCCAACGGAAGGACGAAACGCTCAAGGACTATATCACCAGGTTCTGGCAAGAGGCTGGTAATGTGGATAATCCATTCGACAAGAGTATCCTTACAGCAATTTTGGCTGGACTTCGAAAAGAAAAAAAGTTATATGAGGACATATACAAGTCCCCTGTTAAGAGCCTGGGTGAATTCTATGAGTGAGTCACTAAGGAGATCCGATGGGAGGAAACCCTCAGCCTAAGAAGCTGAAAAAGAAAGAGGAAGCAAGTACCTCTAGCCAAGGTAGGAAAAGAAGTGGAGGTGGGAGCAGCAAAGAAAGCCAAAAAGGGGGCTCTGGATGCCGAGCCTCAAAGAAGGCCCGAAGTGAACAATTCCAGTCTCAGCATCGCTACGACACCTACACTGTCTTGTCAGATGCCCCAGACAGGATCTACTTGATCGAGAGAGACAGCAAAGACTTCAGCAGATCCAGGCCAATAAAGTCCCTATTGAAAAGAGGAATCGTAATAAATTTTGTGCCTACCATAGCGAGGTCGAGCACAACACGTCACATTGCTGGGCGTTAAAAGATGCCATCGAAGATCTTATCAAAAGAGGCCGCCTGAGAGATTATGTGGTGAGATCCCCGGGGCAGCGACCCCCGCATCCCTAGCAACTTACGTCGTAATGCCACCAAACTCCTGAGCACGAGGAAATGCCCTCCATGGGGACCATCTTCACCATACATGGTGGACCTCATATTACAGGCACCTTGAACCGCACACGCAATCGCTATGTGCGAGCGATGGGACGTGTCCTTCTGACAAGTCACGTGGAGCGTGAAAGGCTCGCCAAGAAGGCCAGGATAGCTTTAGATGACATTTCCTTCATGGAAGAGGATGCACAAGGGGTCCACTACCCTCATAATGATGCGATCATCATCCGAGTGAAAATTGACAATGCCGAGGTTAGAAGGATAATGGTGGACACTGAGAGTTCCATAAATGTAATGTACAAGGGGTGCTTCGACCAGATGGGCATGAGTACGAGTCAACTGGATCGATCACCCGAGCCCCTTTATAGTTTTACAGGAGATGGAATACTCCCGATGAGACAAATCAAACTCCTTCTTACTTTGGGGGACCGCGATAGGCAGGCAACCGTCATGGTAAACTTTCTAATTATAGATTGTCCATCGACTTACAATGTGGTGTTAGGACGACCTGCCTTGAATGACTTTGACATGGTAACATCAACCGAGACGCTGACCATCAAGTTCCCGACCTCGAACGGAGTTGGATGTGTACGCAAGGAGTAACAAGTAGCCCAGCGTTGCTATGAAGATGCAGTCAAACTCGAGGTTCAAAGGAATAAGGTAAATGTGGTGTTCGGGGGAGAGTCCTGAGCAATGAGCGAAAAAGGGGTCAGCTATGACCTCGACCCTCGAGAGGTGGACATTGAGCGAGCCACTAGACCAGTTGAGGAATTGGAAGATGTGTGAGTAAGTGATGCAGACGAGGAGAGATGCCTCAAGTTAGGGAAATGCCTGCCACTCGACATGAAAGCACAATTGACAAATTTTCTCAAGTCAAATGTGGACATTTTTTCCTGGAACCATGAAGATATGGTAGGTATCGATCCAAGTATAATGTCACATAAACTAAATATCGACCCCTAGGCTAAGCCAGTTTTCCAGAAGAGAAGACTAATGACTGCTGAGTGCTACGCAGCACTCAAGGAAGAGGTGGACAAGCTCTTAGCAAACGACTTCATCCGAGAGGCACGATACTCCACTTGGGTGGCCAATCCCGTCCTTGTTAAGAAGAAGAATGGAAAGTGGAGAACGTGTATTGACTTCATTAACCTCAATAAGGTGTGTCCTAAAGATAGTTTCCCTTTGCCGAGAATAAACCAACTTGTGGATGCAACAGCAGGGCATGAATTGCTTAGCTTCATGGACGCCTACTCGGGATACAATCAGATTCCAATGGCCGCACAGGATGAAGAGCATACCTTGTTTATTACTGATCGCAGGCTGTACTGTTATTAAGTGATACCCTTCGGGCTTAAAAATATAAGGGTAACCTATCAGCGATTGGTGAACATGATGTTCCGTGGATAAATTAGCAAGACCATGGAGGTATATGTAGATGAAATGTTGGTGAAATCCAAGCAGCTCGTCAACCATGTTTGCGACCTTGACGAGATGTTTCAAACCTTAAGAAGGTACTGGATGAAGCTGAACCCGCACAAGTGTGCGTTCAGAGTAGCCTCGGGTAAGTTCCTCGGCTTCATAGTTAATAATAGGGGGATCAAAGCGAACCCAAAAAAAATTAGGGCACTACTCGATATGTGTTCTCCCATCAGTCCGAAAGATATCCAAAGCTTGAATGGTCAGATCACTGTACTCAACAGATTTATTTTGAAAGCGACGGACAAGTGTGTTCCTTTCTTCGACATCCTCAAGAGGGCAAAGAGGTTCAAATGGACCCCAGAATGCGAGGTCGCATTTCAAGAACTTAAAATATATCTCGGGCAAGCACCTTTCCTCTCCAAGCTGAAAGAGGGTAAAGGATTAACCGTATACTTAAGAGTATCCCAGCATGCCTTGAGCGCGACATTAATGCGATAAGAGGGAGGAATCCAACTCTCCATCTATTATGTAAGCAAAAGACTGTTGGATGCAAAAATAAGATATTCACCAATGGAGAAGCTCATCTACTACCTGATCATCGCCTCGAGGAAGTTACGACCCTATTTCCAAGTCCGCAATGTCAAGGTCCTTGTGCAGTATCTGCTGAGATAAGTTTTGCAAAAGACAGATGCCTCAGGATGATTGCTCAAATGGGCAATAAAGCTTGCGTAGTTTGACATTGAATATAAGCCCAGAACAACTATCAATGGGCAAGCACTGGCTGATTTCATTATCGAATTCACAGGTTCCTTGCAAGAGGATGTAGAGGTTCTTGAGGTCCTATGGTGGGAATTATTCGTTGATGGGTCGTCTAGTGATCAAAAGAATGGGACAGGAATGCTTCTTGTTAGCCCAGAAGGACACAAGGTCTTCAGTGCCTTAAGGTTTGGCTTTTAGGCCACAAACAATGAAGTTAAGTATGAAGCTTTATTGGTGGGTTTATGATTGGCCAAGGAGGTGCACGTCGAGAGATTGAGAATCTTCAGTGACTCATAACTTATTGTTTTCCAAATAAAGGGTGAATACCAAGCTTGAGGACAGAAAATGATGAGATATCTCCAGAAAGTCCAAGAGTTGTTAGGCTCCTTCCAACAATTTGAGATCACTCAGATTCCGCGAGCCCAGAATGCACATGCTGACGCTTTGGCTTGTTTGTCTACCATCGACGGTCCTGATCTTATAGGAGCAGTCTCGGTGGAGCTCCTTCCATCCCCTAGTATCGAGCATCAAGACGTTGTCATGGCAATTACCAAAATGCCTAACTCTTGGATGAATCCAATCTTGGACTACCTGCAGAATGAAAGGTTACCAGAAGATAGACTCGAGGCGCGACGCCTGCGAGCTTGAGCAAGCAGATACTGCATCTGCAATGACATGTTTTATAAGAGAGGTTTCACAACCCCACTTCTAAGATGCATAGATGGCAAAGACTGCAGCATAGTCTTGGAGGAGATTCATGCAGGACATTATGGAAACCATGCTAGGGGGCTGTCCTTGGCACAAAAGACCCTTCGACAGGGATTCTACTGGCTGACTATGAAGCAAGACACTATAGACCTCGTCAAAAGGTGTGACAAGTGCCAGAGGTTCGTAAAGGTGCCATGAGCTCCACCAGCCTACTTAAAGCAGATGACAAGCCCATGGCCATTTGCAATTTAGGGCATAGACTTGATCGGACCATTTCCTAAAGCTCGGGGAAATTGCAAGTATGCGATAGTGGCTGTAAACTGCTTTACCAAGTGGGCAAAGGCCAAGGAACTCACTGAGATCTCGTCTTCCAAGGTCGAGAAGTTCATATGGAACAACATCATTTGCAGGTTTAGGGTCCCTCAGCAGATCATCACTGATAACGTGACCCAGTTTACTAGCAAGCAGTTCATCAAATTCTGCGACAATCTCAAGATCGTTAAAAGCTTCATAGCCATAGACCACTCACAAGCCAATGGGCAAGTAGAGGCCGTCAACAAGATCATCAAGAAGATCTTGAAGACTAAGTTAGAAGCTAAAAAGGGAGCTTTGGCGGATGAGTTATAATCGGTATTATATGCCTATAGGACCATGCCTTGCAGCTCCACAGGGAAACCCCTTTCTCAATGGTATATGGGTGTGAGGCAATGATACCTGTAGAACTCGAGGTCGCTACACAGCGAAGAGTCACTTTCGACCTAGAGGACAATGACCAGCTACTCGCTACGAACCTAGACCTTCTGGAGGAAGCAAGAGAAAGAGCCAGCCTCAAGATTGCAGCCCACCAACGATGTATAGCGAGGTACAACAACAACAGAGTGCGAGCTCAAAAGTTCAAACCCAACGATCTTATCCTACACCTCATCCTCCCCGGAGCTCGTAAACCCAGTGAGGGGACCTTGGGACCGAACTGGGAAGGTCCATACATTGTCAAAAGGATCGTGAGTGATGGAGCCTACCATCTAGCCGATGTGAATGGAGTGAAATTTCCCTGTGCTTGGAATGTCGAGCACCTTTGTCGTTACCATCAATAAGTGTCTCGGTACCCTATAGTTGATTCATTATAAATACGAATGTAATTCTTTGAGTTCTTTGTGGAATAAAATTATAAGAGAGAATTCTACAAAAAGTTATGCAATGCAACCATAATTAACATAGCATGTCAAATTCCTATCCAAGCATGAGCAAACAAGATTCACGCATTCTAGCACAAAAAGCAAAAAAAGAGAAATGTACCTAGGCTTCCACCGTAACAAAGTTACGTTATACAAATTGTTCACAAAGTTCATTACAAGTCTTAGGAGCATCGAAGAACAAAATTACAAAATTCCTGTCCTAAGAGATTGAGGCCTCGGGAGCTAGACCTTCATTGGGCTGAGGAGCAGGGGCAGGAGCATCAGAAGCTACAACCACAAAAGCAGCATCAGTAACTTGGGAGCTACCTTTTCCACGGACAGTGACCTCGACAGAAGGGACGCCAAACTTGGCACCCTGTCCCTTCCTTGCGGCTCTGGCTTTCCAATGTTCTTCGGCTTTGGAGGCTTGAGGGCCGAAGAAGAAAGCCTCCGAAGGAGTAGTCCAACTCAGGGTATTTCTCCCACAAAGTGAAAAAGAAAGAGGCAAGGGTTGTTGTCCTCGTCTCCCTAATTGTTTCTGCCACCCATGAGGACATTTTTGCTTTAACCTTTGCTGCTTCCTCCTTCACGAGCTGTAGTTCTCTCTTTAGTACCCTCACCTCTTCAGCAGAGGTCTCGGCTCACCGCTCTGCAGTTCTTGCCCTCTCTTCGGTAGTATCAACCTCCCTGTTTGCTAGCCACAATTGTGATTGAATTTCATCCAACTCTATTTTTCCCTTATTAAGGTCATTGGTGGCAAGGCCCAAGTTTACTTCAGCATCCTCGCGACACTTCACCTCACGGGACAGAGTGGTCTCCAACTCCTTGACTTTCTCCCTGAGCTCCAAAACCTCAGCTATTCAGACTCTTAGCTCATCTACAAGAGCAGACTTCTCGTTGTCTTGGTCTTCAAGCGCTTCTGCAATCTTCATCAATGTCAGCAGATTCTGTGAAAAATATAAGCAGTCAAATTAGACTTGAAAACAAAACAGACGAGCTGGCCAAGACGAGAAACAATACTTACCACCAGACTATGACGAGCCATGAACCTTGCTAGCCTCCCAGTGGTGAATTCCTCGTTCTCCAACGTGATGATCTTGCCACCATAACCCAAGATCATGTCAAAGTTCTCGACAATAGTCCGAGCGTACCCTTCCGTTTTGGAGCCGGGCTCGACCAATGACTTTGTAATCTTGACTTCTGACGCATTACGGGGGGTCGCTGTCTTCTTCCCTTTGACGATCCTTCACCTTTTTGGAGGAAGACCAGAAGGACTGGCAATGTCGGTTGCCACCACCTCTTCAGATTGTAGTGTGGAAGTCGATTCTGGTGGAGTGACCTTGATCGAAGTAGACGATTATTCAGTGACAACTGGAGTCACTTCAACCTTAGGGACTGGGCCCTCGTCAAGGACTAGGGGTTGATCTGTAGCAGCTGGAGTTGAGATAGCCTCGCAAGCTGGAGTAGCCTCATCTTTGCTATCTGAAGGCGGTGTCCTAATAATCAGCTCCATTATTTTATTGTAGTTATCAAAGTTCGCTGGCCTAACTTCTGTCAACTAGCGAATTCCAATCTCCTTAGTTACTACGGTATCCTTTGGCGAGGCAAGTTTGTAGAAGCAGAGAATGTCCTCGTCAAATCTAAAATCGTTCTGGAGGTCTTTGGTTGTCACAAATCAGTCTAGGACCTCCAACTCTTTGGCCATAAGCATTGGCCATTTGCCAGTCCCGTTTGCAAAATCGAACAAAGGATCAGAATCAAGAGCAAATATCAAAGAAATAAACAAACCCGCTCACACCTAGCCCACCTACCCGGAACAAGAACAAAATCAAAATTTTTAAGATATTGCAACAAAGGGCACGAGATATAAATCCAGCGCGATTTGTAATGACCCGCGTTGGATTTTCCCTTCGCATCCCCTTGTGGTAGGATTTTCTTGTAAGGTGTCTGCCTGACCGAGAGATAATAGAGCCCATCCTCTGAGTTTGCACACCTCAGATCATATAAGTAGCAGAGGGTTTCGGGGGAAGATGGAGGAAGGCCATTGCCTTTATGGATGAGGGCTAATGAGATCAATGAAGTGTAAGAATTCAGCGTAAGTTGGAATGGGTTGAGCTTCACTTTATTTAAAAAATCAATAATAAAAGGTTGTACGGGAAATCTTAATCCTACGGTAAGATAAGGGATGCCAATGGCTATAAAGCCTCGAGAAGGATGAGGAGCGTAGTTGTCTAGAGCAGGGACCATAATGCTGCACCCCTTAGGGATCCAGCTCAACTGAATGAAGGTTTGCATGTCGCGAAGACGTACAGTTGAAGTATGTAGCTTGAACGTGTAACGATCGGTGCGTTGACCCACAGCGGCCCCTTGGTCTTCGGTATGTCCCAGGTGAGTGCCGGGATTTGTAACAACCCTCATTCCACTTGAGGTCACTCTCTTAGCACGTTGAATGACCCTCGCGTCCTGAGGGGAGTCCGATTCGTCATCCTTGTTCCTAATTAAATGGTGGCGACGTGCATGACCCACTCCCATCTACACAAAGAAAAAAGACTGGTGAGGTCGCTGAGAGCGAACCATACCAAAGACCAGGACTAAGGACCCCCTATTTCGTAGACCATGCACACCCTATGTCAACACACAGACAACCTAAACTTTGATAAATGGAGGAGACACTTTGGCAAAGCAACAGAATCTCAAAAGATGAAAACCAGTGTCTGGAATCCTAGAGCCTACTGGTAACCCAACTACTCCAATCTAATCAAAAACTAAGCATCCGAATCATATCTACCCATCAACGTTATCATCTCCAAACCAATCAAGGCCAAGTCCTCTATTTCCTACGAAGGAAGAAAATGCAGAGTTAGAGGGAGCGTATCGTGATTTATGGAGACAAAGAGTTCGGAAAGTTCGGGTAATGGCCGGAAGACCGGACGAAGGACAGTATAGACTGGTGGCAAAGGAGCTATCACTGTAGTCGGAGAACCGAATGAGTGGAAAATGCCAAAAGACTAAAAGCTTTCAAATGGCAAAATGAGAGGGAGAAGGAAGGCACTCTCGGCTTAATAAGAAAGCACAATCCTGCCGTTAGATCAAAAAGACTGTAAGTAACCCACAATCTGATGATTCGAAGAAGGCAGCGGCCAATAAATGATGATTCAGCGCACATGCACCAAAAGCTGGAAATAATAATTTTTCGCCGCCATTGGGAAATGAAAAATTACGTGTGTGAAACGAACGGGAATACCAAGCAACACCTTGGGACCCTAAGTCGCGAAGCACCCAACCATAACAATAAACTCAAGATCTCGCGTCCAAGTAATGTGCTAGCCACACACAGAATTCTTGTGCAAGTCAAGGGCAAAATAAAGATCTTGTGTCCAAGTAATGCGTTAGCCACACGTAAAATTCTTGCATCAGCCACGTCCATGTAATGTGTTAATCCCGCACAGAATTCTTGTGTGGACCAACTAAAGATCTCGCGTCCAAGTAATGTGCTAGCCATGCACAGAATTCTTGCACAAGCCAAGGGCAAAATAAAGATCTCATGTCCAAGTAATGCATTAGCCACATGCAAAATTCTTGCGTGAGTCACGTCCAAGTAATGTGCTAGCCCCGCACAGAATTCTTGCACGGACCAACTCAAGATCTCACGTCCAAGTAATGTGCTAGCCATGCATAGAATTCTTGCACAAGCCAAGGGAAAAATAAAGATCTCGCATCCAAGTAATGCGTTAGCTACACGTAGAATTCTTGCATAAGCTACGTCTAAGTAATGTGCTAGCCCTGCACAAAATTCTTACATGGACCAACTCAAGATCTCGAGTCCAAGTAATGTGCTAGCCACGCACAAAATTCTTGCGCGAGTCAAGGACAAAATAAAGATCTCGCATCCAAGTAATGTGTTAACCACACGCAGAATCTTGCACAAGCCGCGTCTAAGTAATGTGCTAGCCTCGCACAGAATTCTTACGCAGACAAACTCAAGACCTCGTGTCCAAGTAATGCATTAGCCACACGTAGAATTCTTGCATGAGCCGCGTTCAAGTAATGTGCTAGCCCTACACAGAATTCTTACATAGACAAACTCAAGACCTCAGGTCTAAGTAATGCATTAACCACACGTAGAATTCTTGCGCAAGCCACATCCAAGTAATGTGCTAGCCTTGCATAGAATTCTTGCGTGAACAAACTCAAGACCTCACGTCCAAGTAATGCGTTAACCACACGTAGAATTCTTGCGCGAGTCATATCCAAGTAATGCGTTAACCATATGCACAATTCTTGCACGAGTCGACATGACTGATTGGCAATACGACACATATCCTTTAAATGAAAATTTATTGATTAAAGCCAATTGGCTGAAATTTCTTATAACAAGGGCAAATTATCCCGTTAAATATTTTATAATGATTGTTGAATTATGACTTTACAGGTATAAACCACATTGCCAACGACAACCAATTAAATTGTCCATGTAGCAGACTTGAAAAGACAAAGAGCAGAAGCATAATGCTCAAAGTTTCACTAAAAGACCTCCTTCAATGAGATAGATTTACATAAAAAAAATTGATATACAAAAATAAAGAGAAGGCCTAAGGCTAACGTTCCCACAAGGGAGAGGAAGGCCAGTTTCCAAGAGGCGAACTCCTATCAGATGAAACATGAATGAACTCGGCTGCTCCTGCTTATAGCCTTTCTCAGTCGACAGTTCATTTCCTGACTCCCTAAACCCAGAGCAATTCAAAAAGGAGTCAGAAACACAGCTAGTAAGGCTAAACCTCACGAAAGGACCGTGAAGAAATAATTCAAGAGCTGTGCAAGACTTCCCAGAAGACAAAAAAAGAAGTTGAATAGGGAAGCCATGTGCAAGAGACTATCCATGTCTCTGAAACCTTTGCAATAAACTATCCACATCTCGAAGAGCTTCTTCGGGAGCCAAACCATAAAGGGAGCAAAGGGCTTAACTAAGGCATCCGTTGGACAAGTTCACAAAGAAGCAAGAAAAGCTTCATAGACTTTATAAATCCACACGGGCTTACCCAATAACCTGAAGGACATTTAGCTGTTCTAGATCGAACGGTCCAGAAATGACGAGATTGCCATGTTGATGGTTGAAATAATGCACAACGAAAGGTATGGCCTAAGGCATCAAAAATTAAAACCAGAAAGACAGAAAAGACAACACGACAGGTTGAGCATGAAGACTTAGCCATCCTACAAGTTGCAGACAAAGACTTTGACCACTAACTGCAACTCCCAGCCCTCAAAACGAGTTGAGAGTTAGGGGGGCTTATGTTATGAGCATTTTTCGGAAGCATATTTTGGGCCGGCTAAGGTCCAATAAGAGGCACAGCTAGTCAAACGAAGGCCCAAATTGGAGATCGAGATCGTTGAGCGAGGATCGCGGATTGTCAAGTGCAAGACGAAAACATCTCATGATGTCACGAGCAAAGGGCGCGGCTCGCTGGGAAGGCTTTCAACCCCGCAGCGAGGAACCTACTACCCTTAAGAGAATGACCAGACAAGGGTAGCGAAGTCGGGGTAAAACCACCAACTCGTTCAACTTTCAGCTCGCCCACCAGCAATGGATACTTGTACGGAGCCCAGTCAGCAATCCAAGGCACACGTGTCTAGTTGACAGCTCAGCCTCCAAACTTACACATTAGCTCTTCGGAAGTCCGAAAATGATTTGCCCAGCATTAATTACCCGATGCCAAGCATTAAATGCTCGGAACGACAGAGATAATCATTTTGTTGCTTATGAAATTATACTTGTAATCCTCTCCCTTTCTATAAATAGGAAGGGGGTCACCATAAAGAGAGGGAGGAAGCTTACACATGCAGAAACCTTGCCAGTATTGAGAGTAAATACTATTCATTGTGAAAAATCTCAACTACTGTATTCATACTCTATAAAAAATAATCTCCTTAGTGCATAATCAAAGATCAACGTGGACATAGGGGTCAAATTGGCTTTAACCAAACTACGATAAACTCCTGATTTTGCTATTTCTTCTTCTTTTTTATTATCTTCTTTCACTATTTTCTGTCACATTTAGCTTGCAACCAGGGATAACGCTGAATTCAAACCAATTGACCGGATTTTGGTGTCAACACATTATTTTCTAATTATGAATTAAATATCTTATTTATTCTTCATAATATTGAGTGCTATATTGGATGAAAAATGTTATTGGCAATTATTTTCCTCTTGGTTCTGTCTTTCACATTAAAGACATAATCAATTTAGATTTTTTTGTTTTCTCAAATTTTAGGCACCTGAATTTCTTCCGGAAGTTTATTACTAATTATGTCTCAAATCCCTTTGGAAATATTTAACTTTTTAATAAGATTATTTTGTTCATTTGTTCCTTATCTTTTGAGAATTTTTGTATTTGAAATTAATAGAATTATTATGCTTTTGGCATGTTATAAACTTATTTGTTATATAATAAACAGATTGTCCAATTAAGATATTTAACTAGATTAGAGCATTTACAACTAATATATAACATTTATTTTCTCTTTAGGTGGTATTTGATTCGTGGAATCTTTTTCATATTCCTAAAAATATTTTAAAGGAATGTTAGATTCCTATATTTGGTTCAAAATTTAGAAAAATTTATTCAGGAATGTTTTTAACCCAATATTCCCACATAATATTCCTATGGGGGAGGTACACATCTTAGATTCCTATGATATAAGAATGTTTTAGTCATATAAAAAAGAATATTTTATCTATCATTTTATTAATGTTTTATCACCTTAAATCACCACCACTAGCCATTGTTGATTACCTTCCACCACTACCCACCACGATCGACTACCACTCATCACTACCTATAGTTGTTGACCACCACCCATTACTGCCTACTGCGATTGACCACCACCCATTACTACTTCTCACTCACCATGTACTAACATTAATTGTCATTGACCATCACCCATCACCATATTTTGCCGTTAACTGTCACTTACCATTGTTGACTATCATTTTCCACCATTGACCTCCTCGTACCACCCTTGACTGGCCAATTTTTTGGTGTTGACCATTCAATTTTCAATAAGAGCACTTTTGATAATTTAACAATATTTTTAAAAATATACAATTTAATTGAAACATAATATTGTAATATTAATAAGCAAAATTTTAATTAAACCAAACATGGTAATGTGACATTCATGGGAATTACATTCCTAAGAATCACTTCTAGGAATCACATTCCTTAAAATGTTAAGATCCTTGGAAATGTATGATTCTACCAATTAAGCATCACCCTAGATAAGTGATATAACGACAATTGATTTGTTAAACTTTATAAATCAATCATTTTTTGAATTTTTGTATTGTATTGCTTTGTGTGAGGATGAAGATAATTATATTTTTTTTATAGCTACATATTTTCTCTCCTTAATATTGGAAACATAAAATTCATACTTAAACTTATATTCTTAACTTCTCTTCAATATCATTTTAATGCATGGTGGTGGGCTAATAGAAAAATATATTATAAATTCAAAATTTTCTATATGTAAAATTTTTTTGCTCCAACCAAAGCCAATTATGATGGGAAATTATAATTTATTAACTTGATACGTAAAGTGGGCTATATTCAAAGAATTATATCCCATAATTTGAAAATAGAAATTCTTATTCTCTTTAAATAGTGATATAACTAATGATTTAGGGTACTAAATAAATCATTTTGTTAAATCATTTCTTGTGCGAATATGCTTTAGGATGTTTAACAATATTTTAATTGACATATAGTAAAAATTTATGATGCAAAATCACTAACTTTCCATGGCATAATATTTTAATCAAATAATTGTACTATTAATTAAACTTCTTAGGCAAACAATTTCACAAACTACAAGTTGTAAGTTGATAATGAACGTATGTGATCATTTACTATTTGTATATAGTAAAATTATAAATATTTAGATAACCCACATGGTATAGAAAACATAAGATTTCACAATTTTAACCGGTAATAACTTAATAAGTATTTTGCTTTGAAACAAATAATCTACTAAATTCATTAGATTGAAAAAACTTTTGATTCTCCAATAGATAATAATGTGAATTTAAATGATTTTTTGCATCAATATTGATTTAGAATGGCCTAACCAGTCTTGCCAAATAGATAATGACCTTATGTTTTCCTATAACTTTATTTCAATTATATTTATATTGCATAATGCATATTGATTAAATCAAAATATAAGATATATTGCATACAATGTGAGAGAATACAAATTTCTACAAGATTTTTCAACATATGACAGGTATGTGAGCAATTTTTTTTTATGTCTCACATTATCATTACTTCAAATATAGAGAGATAAATGAAAAAAATCAAAACAATATGAAGGGAGCTTTCTTTTCACTATTCTTCTATTTTAAGTAGTAAGATGTACTCTTATTACAATCTTGATTGCAATACTTATTTGAACCTTGTTTAGAGTAAAAACTCTATCTCCCATTCACTCACTCTAAGGAATAAAATATAAAAATAATTTCAATGAATCTTAAAATATTTATAAACTATCACATTAACTTCAGGTTTTGTAATATCAAAATTTTGTATAAACAAGACATGTATTTTAGAAAATTGAGTATCAAACTTCTTCGGATACTATTAGATTCACTTTAGGGAATGAGTTATAAGCTTTTAGGAATATTTTGGTTTTAATCAATATTTTATTTTATATGTACTCATAGATACAAAATTATAGAATATTTCAAGCCTTTTTTTTATAGGTTCTTTAAGACCAATAAGACAATAAAGTAATTTAGAATATTTTGAAGTTTATTTTTCTTTGATATGCTACATTATGAGCATATTTGATACATGAAAATAATATAATATATTCTTTTCATGACAATTTAAACCAAAATATTCAATATTAAAAATAACAAGAGATAGAAGCATTCAACTTATGTTTTCTTCTTTCCAATTCAAGTTTTAATCTGTTACTAGATCTTGAAAGAACCTCAGAATTAGGAATCTCATATGGACCCAATATCTCATATTGCTCATGTTGAATTATTCATGAAAATATTAGATCCCAAAGAAACAAATTAATCAAATTTTAGTCAAGAATTTCAATAGACTAAACAATCCTTATAAATTTTGTAAACTTTATATCAATAATAAGAAAAGTATAAAATATTTGTAATAGAGATACTCAACTTTTCTTTTTCTACTGCATCAAAGTATTTCTTTCTCTTAGGTAACATTATAAAGAGACAATATTGTAGCTTTTAACCATTAGGTTCAATAAAATATTATAAAATATTTTAATTAAACATAGACAATATCATAAGAACTTATAACTTGAAGATTGAAATATAACACATGAAGAAAAAGATATCATTAACTACTATGAGAATGAACTATAGAATATAAAAAATCAAGGGATTTACTATGGAAAGAATAACCAAAATCATATTTATAGCTGTCAAATAAACAACCAATGTATCGTTTGTTGTAATAATCTCCGATCTGTCTACACAATCATTCTTTTACTTGATTTCTATTCTCTCAATTTTTTTCTTTCATTTTTCTTTTATGTTGCAGTTGAGTTTTAAACTGAAATTAAATGGTTAAATTTACATTATTCAACGATAAAAATGATCCACATAACATTTATTAACTGATGAAAACACACCATTGAAATTAAAGAACATAATGAAGATTGATTTAGAATGTTAAGAAACAAATAGATAATGTAATGATATTACAATAAAATATAATAAGAGGTAACAAATGATATATAAAATAGCAGTATATGCCAATGGTTGATTTCTGAGTAATCATAGAGAAAAGAATTATAATTTTAATTATTATATTTATAAGATACATTCTCAATTAGAAATAATCAAGGATATCAGAGATAGCATATTCATTAAATAAAAGAAAAACTTCAAAATAAAAAGTTTCTCAAATCCAAAGAGCATAATAATAGAATGTTTTTACCACAAATCAAAATCAATAATAACCTTAAAATTTTCGATATATAGAAAGCACTCATGAGTCATGAGTCTTATAGCCGCATTTTACTTTGTGTTATGAATCATGAGAATGAATACAAATACACCTTCTAATTGTTCCAGTATGTATGTAGAAAGTAATTTTTTCAGAAGTTCTATAATGAAAAGAGTATAAACTTCGGAAAGAACAAATGTTAAGGCACTTTGCATCTATCATCCATTGAAAGTAAAGAAATTATATCATCATCATAAAAATGATAATAATGATTATAAATAAGATGCAAAAAAAGTAAACATTATGGTAGAAATTGATACCCAGGCAATGACTTGTGAGGAAAGTAATGAATAGATTTTTAAACTTTAATTCTAAATTATTCATTTTTAATTTGAAAAAAATTTGAAAGACTTATTAGGAAAATAGGCCAAGGTTACGATAAACGCAAGCGGGAACATAATCATTGTCATTGCCACTGCTCGTAGAAGTCAACGAGAGGTTGCTTTTAGTTGGTGTTGCTACATTGCAAATCATGGCTCTAGCTTGAGCAAGTTCTTTAAGTTTTTCTTTTCACCAAAAAAAAAAAAAACCTAAATAGTAAAAATTTGTGCTTATAACATAATATATAATTGGGAAAAGGTATGAAACACAAAAAATTTATAGTAGAGAGAATATAAAGGGGAATATAAATCTTTTTTCTTTTACTTTTCATCACATTATATAGAAGGACATATAAGCCTTATTTATATGCTCAAATCATAAGAAAAGTCACATAATTAAATATTACAACATTAAATTTGATAATAAAGTATTAAGAGATAGTAGAGTATTAAGAAGAGGTTTTACGAAATATAAAAAGATGAAAAAGTGAACCATTTTTTATTTAATGATTTTGTAATAAGATAAATTATCTATTATTCAATGATTTCATAACTCCTAAATAATTTTTCAATATCAAAATTATTCATGTTAAAAGAAAAAGTAGACATAGACAAAATGAAATTCAAGATGCTAGATCTAATAAAGATACAGAAGATTTGAGCGAAATATGATGGCACAAAGGTACAGATGAGTGGATGTTCCAACGACCGTGCAAAGGGCTCTTCGCCAAGGCTGGCCCAAATAAAGTCGCAGCCCTGATATCTGTGTCGTTTTGAGTCACCAGCAGTGCACATAAATTGCTTCCATACTTCAATTGAGTCTACTACTTGAACAATCATCACTATTCATAACCATGCATAGATATGAACCTTGTGCTAAAATGTAGGGTACGTACATATGAATCTGTCGCTCTTCAACTTATACTTAAGAGAAGAGTGACAAAAATTGCTTGACCAAATGAAGTCCATATATAATAAGATGTAGCTACTGCAGAGAAAGTCGAAAGAAAGTTAATCTTGTGAGGCATAAGTGAGATTGAGAACTATAATTGTGGAATTAAGCTTTTGGTGGATCTTGTTTATTGCTTTTCGCCCAAGACCAGTACAAGCAATTTCATCTTATCACAACAGGACAAGAATAAGAAATAAAATAAAATTCTCTTACATTAATCCATAAAAATTGAAAATTTTATGAAATATATAAGTTTAAGAAAATTTAATTTAATAGAATTTGACAACTTTATTTCAAATTTTAAGAAACTTTAATCTCTTTGCTTATCTTTAATTTTCTTCAAAGATTTTAATATAAGGTCAGGATTTTTTTATGCCAAACTAAAAGTTGGCTTGACTAAGTAGGAAAGAAAAGAAGACTAAAAGTCAATAGTTTCTCATGTGAAGGCTTCAGTTGGATTTAACAAAGAAAGTGATTGTAACCGTTTTTTTTCCCCCCCATATTTTAGAGGTAATGGGTAAGATTTTGAACACATATATATATTTTTGTAATAGTAGTAATAACAAGCTACTTAACACATGCAGTGTAACATTCTAAGTTTGAATTCAAGACACTAAAAGAGAAAAAGTCCCAAAGTAACATCAGATATCATTATATCATTAAGGATATTAATTACTATTTTAAAGTTTATGTTTCAATTTTGTCACTCAATTTTCAATGGTTAATTTGTATTTTTCCCATTTTCTTTAAAAGAGTATCATTAAATGCTGTCTCACACTCTAAATGAATGCTTCTGATAAACGCTCCCCAATTTTGGCCTTTGATCCCATCATTGCTATATGGCTAACACATACAGGAGCCTTTCATGATGCCATCTGCATGCTTTCTGTGTCTCTGCCGTCACATTTTTGAAGTGTGAATGTGTGATTGAGGCTCAAGATAGGCTCTCTTTGGAATTATCGGAACCTCAGGCACAGAACCTACATTTATGTCACTTTGAGGGGATTTCATTCCAAAAGAGAATATTTTAGAAATGATGTTTATGGCCTTACCTTTATAAGCAAGAGAGGGAATAGAAAGAACCATGGAGAACAAAAGTTGCCACACAGCACTTTTACTCAATCAAATATTAGCCAATCCTTTTTCAGCCTAATCTAGTCATGCTGCAATTCATCTTTCATAGAGTTGATTTTATTGCGTCTTTAGTTATCTATATAAGCCAATATCAACATCACTTCTGCTTTGTGCTGCCTTCTTCCTGTTGAATGTCACAAGTGGATCGGTGATCTCACTGTAGCGGTGGTTTTGGCTAAGTTAGATATTTTCTGAAATGGAATACAAAATCTGCAACTGTGAGATTTTTGTTGAAGCTCCACTCCATGCTAAAGACCAGCCCACCAACTTTGTCACATGTTCATATATGGCCATGTCTGCCATTTTTGTTTTGCCTACATTTAGAAGGAAACCATTGAACCAACAAGCTCGAAAGGATTTTCAAGAACAACTTAATGTTCTTTAGAAAATGGCCACTAGCTAATTTTATCCAAAACCACCCTCTATCTAATCTTCATTGAGATTAGACAGTTTAAGGAGCGCCACTCTTCGCTGTGTAGTTTTTTTCACATTGTTATATTGACAGTAATTTTATCTCTATAGCACATGTTGTTGCCATAATCTAGAGTGCTTGAAATTTTGAGGGTTTTGCAATTTTAAGAATTTTTAACATACAATGGTCTGAACTCCACTATAAAGAGATTCTTAAGCAAACAATATCTAACACATTATTTTTAGACAATTTATTGTGGGTCCTTAATATAGAATATATAGGACCAATTATACAAATGAGCAATGTTGATTTCTCTAGTAGCCTATGATGGAGAATGCTTATTTAAGAATTTCTCTATAATCCGTATCCAACTTAGTGGAAATAGTAGTGTTACTTGCACTTCTACATCTAACAATTATTGGAAATAGTAGCATTACTTGTACTTCTACATCTAACAACCTACTCATATTGATAAAATAAGTAGAATTAGGTTGACTTAGATTTTGAAATAGATTATATTGATAGAATAATAGAATTAGATTGATTCAGATTTTGAAATAGATTGATCACCGGGTATGTGAGAGGCTTGTTCTGTTATCTAGTATGACCAATGTGACATGAACTAACTGTTAGTTCGAAGAGAATTTTGTAAACTATATTACTTTAGACAAATTATTTTCAGTTTAATTATGTGCCTGAACTCCGTCATGAGAAAGTTAGTATATACATTAACATTACATCGAATTAATGTTGATGGGACGCTATTCACAATGATGGCGATATGCATTCAAGACAGCAATAATTTGATTAAATGACTTTCTCAAAGAGAACTTTGGCAATATGGAAGTTGATGGTCCATGGATCACAGAAAGCTGCATAGTAAAAACTCTTTGCCACCGTGAGGAAGGTATTCTTGATATTGGAATCAGTGCCATTTGATGATTTCTGGAGCACCAATTGCATAAGTTCTTGCATTTCTGACTCTACTTCTGAGGAGGCGATGCTGTATGTATTCATGTCGCAGTTGCCCCTTTCATGTGCCTGAGGAAGAAAATTGTTCATAAAATTGAAAATTATTACTTAAAAACGGCGGAAGAGTTCAGATGTACATTGGGATATATTTAAGCAAATCCAAAACTTCAAGATTCTGCAGAATGAAGCAGTATTCTAAAGGACAAAGTTGTTTTTGAAGGGTGATGCTACTTTGGCAGTTGAATTATGCAGCATTATGTGCTAAGCATTTCCACGTTTAAGAGCCACAAGTTCCTTGCTATCTGTGAGTTCAATTATGTTTTGTGATATCTATATTTCTTGCCCCACTTGCTATTGCTGCAAAACCTTTTCCTAAAAGCTGCTCAGAACACTCCACTAATACTACAAAAAGCATATCTATTAAATCTTTTTGAAACATCAAATTATATGTTTTTTCTATGAAAAATGTCACTCACATTCTTTCACTATACTTTTTAGTATGCACATAAGATATAATCCGAGTAAAACATGTAAATATAATCTGAGTCAAACAGGTGAAGCCAAATTAGTTTTTATTCAAACTATTATATCTTTTGTGCAAGTATGAGGATTGTTGTGAGAGAATATGAAGTATAAGTAGCACAACTCTGTTATCTATGAAAAGTGGGGTAGGTAAAAAGAAAGAATGAAGAGAATGCAGCTAAAAGATCAAGATCTGGAAAGCAGCATTAATTGTCTAAGGCATAATGGTTGCTCTGTCACTAACCTTGTCCTTCTGGTATCTATGGAGTCTATAGCAGACTCTATCAGTGAGTTCAATTAGTCTTTGGTATTGAGGATTTAACAATAGCTCCTCTGAAAGAAAATGCCCAGCGCTTAAGTTTATTGCCTGCACCAAAAGCTCTGCTTGACCTTGGCACTTGCCTCCTTCACTTTGCCAACTTGAAAGCCACTTCTGCCACTATATTATAACAACAGTAAAATAATGGAGTTATCAATCAAAACCACAACATTGGAACCAGTACTTTGGTGGTTTGTGGGGCCACAGATGTTTGATTCTTCATTTTTGTTTTGATTTCATCTCCTGATCTGATCTCTGACTTTATAAGTTGCACCATTAGTTCACAAAATCTTTAAGTGCAAAAGTTCCAGTGGAGATAGTGCTTGGAATAAATTATAAAAATAACATTTAGATGAATATATAGTAAATGGATACTAATGCATTAAATGCATATCAAAAGCAAATAAAATACTTAATATCACTTCTTATAGATGGATTGAAGTTATGCCTGTCTTTTCTGAAAGTGTATAACTTTTAAAGCTCTGAACAATCAGCTTTCTTGCATAAGACTAATATTACAGGAAATTTGATACATAATTGATCAATAGAGTTAATTGAGTAAGGAAGACTCACAGCTTGATACATTTCATGGCCAATTTCATGACCATGAGACACATATAGATTCCATGAGATCTGATCTATGGTTTCAACCAGAGTCCCCACAAGTCCCTGCCCTGTCTTGTTTTTATTCAACCTCCTGCAAACGCAAACACATGCAACAATGGCTTTTCAATTTCTCTATGGCTTCTAAGTACAGTACTGCAAGTGAACCTTTCTTATCCAATAATTCATGCAAACACCCAAAGAGACAACAGATAAAAAGAGGCACATATATAACTTATTCTGATATTATTGATCCTATTGGTGTTGATTTATTGTAGTTATTATTATTAATTTATTTTTGCTCTCTGGTCTGATTACTAATGATTGCTATCAGCAGCTGTGTTGGACTTCCAATCTTCCATTATGACAAGATAAAGTGGTAATGAGCATCGAAGTTTTTCCACTAATGATTTCTGTCAGCAGTTCTGCAAAAATATTCTCACACAAGATACAACGTTGATTAAAGTTTTTCCACTGAGTAGCATATCAATGAGCATTAAAAAAGAATCTACATCTAAATTACATGACCATGAAGAAGCTAAGTAAGTATCAAAACTTGGTGTGCAGAATTAAAATATAATTTGGATGAAAAGTAATATTTCTCATCATAAAAAAAGATATAGTGAATAATTACCAGTCACCATTAATACAATGACTGAACTTGTTGACAAAAGCTTTCCTCAGATCTTCATCAGTAATAGAAGAAGTGATCGTCTCAAGCAAGGCTGTGGTCTTGGCCCATGCAAGACGCTCTTTGGATTTCTCAGGCTCAAATATGCTGGCTGCTGCTAGAAAATAAGCAATCAGAAGATCTCTTCTGCTGAATCCAAACTCTCCCAATCTACTTTCTGAGTACCACCTAATAGAGAAAAAAAATATATTGAAATGTTAAATTTCTAGAGAAAAATATATATTGGAAGAGATTTATTGAAATGTTGTCAGTTGAATCTTACTTTTGAATTTCTTTCCACTCTGTCAGATGCAGGGCTTGGCAATTGTTGTAATCTAGCTTTGCAACTTCCAGGTAAGTGTCGTTGTTCACATAGGGCATCCTATTGAAAACATTAATTTGATTGGGAAAATTGATCTTCAGCACAAAATGACACAGATATATATGAATTACATTACAATTATAAACGGAATAATGGTAATTTCATATTTAACAAATTAATATCAAAGTGCCAATCTAGCATTAA
>JANHAO010002222.1:0-29488 GCA_026873985.1 Saraca asoca
TTTCCAAATTGATTCCAATTGACACAAATCATAAATATGCACTAACACAGCTGAAAGTAAATCATTTTGGCCCTTAAAGTGATAAATAAGAGGACAAATAAATGAGTGAAATATTTTGCTATCACCAGGCAAAGTATACTGCCCCAGCCACCTGTCAGCGGACTCATTTTGATTGAGCTTGAGTATGAGACTAACCCTTGTAGCCAGCGGATCGCCTAGCATAAGCTCGGACTACCGAGTAAGCTATCTCAAGCGTTGGGTACCGAATGCCAAGGTCTAGTCAGCACTTAGAGGCGCATTCTCCTAATTGACAATCAACCCCCTAAAATCGACACATCAACCTCTAAAATCTGATAGTAATATGCCAAGCATTTATTACCCACAATGGCAGAAATGATAGTTTTGCTATTTGTCAAATTACACTTGTAACCTTCCATGCTTCTATAAATAGGGAGGGATAGATCATTGCAGGAAGTAAGTGAAAAAACATGCAGAAATCCTGCTAAAATAGTGAGAGAGCTTGTATATAGTAACTCTATTGAACAGAACAGAGAAACCATCGCACAAAGCTAATATAAAAGCATCGTGGATGTAGAGGTTACACTGACTTTAGCTGAACCATGATAAAAAGCTTTTAGTCTTCACTATTCTCCCTCTTATTCTATCTCTTCCTTTCTCATCCACACACTCTTACAACTTGTAGTTTGGGAATACACTGGACTTAACCCATTGACCAATTTTTGCCATCAACAATTTCTAAAAAAAATAAATGACTAAAATGTTGATTAGATATAAAGATTATTATGTTAATAATATCTAAATATACTATCGATATAATATTATTAATCTAACTCATTGGTGATAACACAAGTGTAAAATTAAATATTATGCTCGTAGAATCTTAAACACCCTATCGGAGTTAGGTTTTAGGAATTTAATTTTTGTGTTATGTTATAAGGTCTTAAATACCCTTCGACATTAGGTCTTATGATATGATATTGGTTTAACTGCATAGTTTATATAGTTTCCTCAACTTTTATGCTTATGCAATTAATGTCTGTAAAGATGTTGAATAAAATGAATTATAAAGACTGGGTTGAATCTGTGAAGTTATATTTGACAATCATAAATCAGGATTTGGAACTTAGAGAGGAGGAACATGCTAGTGTTGAACAAAAGGCAAAACATAAAAAGTGGACACACTCCAATCGAATGTGTTTGATTGTCATGAAGCATACGATGGACTAGACCATTAAACATAGTATCCCTAAAATTGGAAAGGCCAAATCTTTTCTCAATTATGTTGCTGAGAAATTCATGGTGTTTGACAAAGCTGAAAAGACTATTACCTCTCACTACTTGAGAAGACCACGTATGATGGTGTCATGGAGCACGAGAGCACCTTTTGAAGCTAGTGCATTATTTCAATAAGTTGAAAAGCATGAATGTTAATCTGAGTGAAAGTTTCTTGATTTGGTGTGCACTGGAGTCATTGCCTGCTCAATTTGACATTATGAAGACCTCATATAATACTCGGAAGGGTGAGTGGACAATCAACGAATTGATTTCTGTTGTTAGTCAGGCAAAAGAAGACATGAAAAAAGGAAAGGTTTGTATTGTTAACATGGTTTCTCATGGTTTATCTTTAGGACATGAGATAAGAAATTATCAAAGGGATAGGCACGAGAAACTAACTCATGAAAGAAAAAAGGGTCAAGGTAATGACAACCACCACAAGCCTAAGAAAGCACAGTTCAAAAGGAATTGTGAGTTTTACAAGAAGCATGGGTACAAGAAAGTAGTCTACTTCAAGTATAAAAATTTGTTTAAAAAGAAGAAGAAAGGTACCTCTCTAACTCTAATGTGCTTTGAATCAACATAGCTGATGTTCCTATAAATACTTGGTGGTTGGATACTGGTGCAATTATTCATGTAACAAATTCTTTACAAGCATTGAGAAATCTGATGAGGCCAAGTGATAGACAGCTGATTATCCAATTAGGAAATGGAGATAAAGTATAGGTAGAACACATTGGAGACATCTATTTGTATTTATCTTCTAGACATATATATTAGAAATTAAGAACATTATTTATGTCCCTTCTATAAGGAGGAATTTGATTTCAATTGTTGCTTTAGACCTTATTGGATATTCATGTTATTTTGGTAATAAAAGGTTTGATTTGATTTATAATTCCTATGTGGTTAGTTATGGTACCTTGTCTAATGGTTTCTATCAAATTAGTCTCGATCCTGGTTTCACAAACTCTATTAATGTAGTGATTGGAAAGAAAAGAAGAAGAGTTAATGAAAATTCCTTGATGTTTGGCATAAGTGTCTAGAACATATTTTTAGAGAGAAGATGCAGAGATTAATAAAAGAACGAATCTTGCATAATCTGGACTTTTTAGATTTTGACACATGTGTAGATTGTATAAAGGGAAAACTTCCCGCTAGAGCTAGAAAGGGAAAGAGAGGCAGAAAACAAAATGTATTAGAATTGATTCACACTGCCATAAGTGGACCTCTTTTGCCATTGGCTATGGGTGGTTACATGTACTTCATCACTTTCATAGATGATTATTCTAGATTTGGCTTGGTAGAGTTGCTCATTGAGAAATCAGAGTCATTGGAAGCCTTCAAGTCCTTCGAGGCTACTGTTGAGCTTAAAATGGGAAAGAAAATAAAGTGTGTTAATTTTGATAGAGGTGGTGAATACTATGGCAAATATGATTAGATTGGGAGAAACCCTGATCCTTTTGCCAGGTATCTACAGAAGTGTGGCATTGAAGCTAGTTACATTGTGCCTAAAACACTAAAATAGAATAGTATAGCCAAAAGAAAAAATTGGACTTTTATAAACATGGTGAGATGCATGCTGGCTTGTTCTTCATTGCTAAAATTCTTATGAGGTGATGCCTTAAAAACTGTTATATACATTTTGAATCAAGTTCGAAGCAAACTAAGACCGAAGACTCCTTATGAGTTGTTGTATGGTAAAAAGCCTAGTTTGAGGCACTTTCATGTTTAGGGTTGTAAAGCAGAGCTGAAGGCCTACATTCTTTTCACAAAGAAACTTGATTCCAAGACCATTTCTAGGTTCTTTATTGGCTAATACAATGGTGCAAAAGATAGCAAATTCTATTGTCTAACTCATTCAACAAAGGTGATTAAGTTAGACAAGGTAATTTATTTGAGGATGAGTTAGATAGTGGGAGGCAGACACCACGTATCACAACTTTTAAAAATGAAAGTGTTATAATTCCATTAGCACCACAGTCTATTGAATCATCTTTTGTCATTCCATAAGACCCTGTGCAATCAATAGCAAAAGATGTTGAATAAGGAGATTTGGTTGCTGATACTAACTTGAAAAGGTCTAAAAGAGTTCACAGGCCGGTGATTTCAAATGATTATCTGATTTATCTGCAAGAACATGAGTTTGATGTCAATGAAGACTTAGATCCCATGACATTTTCATAGGTTGTATTTGGTCCTAATTCTTTAGAATGGATTATTGTAATGGAGGACAAATTAGCCTCAATGGATAAAAACCAAGTATGGAATTTAGTTGAGTTACTTGTAGATTATGAGCCTATTGGATGCAAATGGGTTTTCAAAACCAAGCAAGATGCTCAGGGTCAAATCATGAGTTATAAGGTTAGACTTGTAGCAAAAGAGTATACTCAGAAAAAAAAAGCATCGATTATAAAGAGACTTTCTTACCATTTTCAACTAAGGACTCATTCTAAACTATTATGGCATTAGTAGCTAATTTTGACTTAGAGCTTCATTAGATCGATGTTAAAATAGCCTTTCTAAATGGTGATTTGTTAGAGATAATATATATGAAACAGCCATATGGTTTCCAAAAGAATGGTAAATAGCAACTTATTTGCAAATTGAAAAAATCCATATATAGCTTAAAGCAAGCATCTCGACAATGGTATCTCAAATTTTATGAGATCATTATCTTTCTTGGGTTCAAGGAGAATGTCACATATTAGTGAAAATACATGATAAACAATGTAGGCAGCCTTGTGATCTTGGTTCTATATGTTGACGACATTTTTCTTGCAAGTAATGATGACAACATATTGACTAAGACAAAGCAAATGTTATCAAAGCATTTTGAGATAAAAGACCTTAGGCAAGCCTCCTTTGTCTTAGGCATTGAGATATATTATGACAAATTTCTAGGTATTCTTGGCTTGTCTTAGCATTCGTACATTGAAAAAGTACTAAAAATGTTTAACCTGTCAAAATGCTTTCATGCTTCTTCACTTGTTTAGAAGAGTGAGATCTTTTCAAAAGCTTAATGTCCTCACAATAATGAAGAAAAGGAAAATATAAGAAATGTCCTATATGCGTCGATTATAGGTAGCCTGATGTATGCTCAGTTATGTACATGTCTTGACATAGCTTATGTTATGGGTGTACTGAGGAGATACCTGAGTGATCCTAATCAAAGACATTGGACTATTGCTAAGAGAGTGATAAGCTACCTGTAGGGTACCATAGATTTCATGCTAACCTATAGGAGATAAAAAAACTTTACAGTTACAAGCTACTCAAACTTAGATTTTGTTAGTTGTCCAGATGATCATAAATCGACTTCTAGATATCTCTTTATGATGATAGGAGGAACAATGATGTGGAAAAGTATTAAGTAGTCACTTGTAGTAACCTCTAAAATATAAGCAGAGTACGTCGTATGTTATGAAGCAACTCGTGAAGCTGTATGGTTAAGGAATTTTATTGTTGGCTTTAATATTGTTGAGAGCATTGAAGACCCTTAATCATTTATTGCAACAATACTACTGTTGTACACTTCTCTCTAAACAACAAAAGTTCTGCCTGTACAAAGCACTTTGATGTGAAATACCAGTTTGTGAGAGAGAATATATGCGAGCATACTACTTGTATTAAGCATATTTCCACAACTTGCATGCTTGCAAATCCACTAACTAAAGGCTTAACAGTTAATATGTTTAAAGATCATGTAACTAATATGGGTTTGTCTAAGTCTTCTGATATTCTGAGTTAATGGGAGTTTATGTAATTGATTTTTTGAATATTTTTTATTATTTATCTCGATATTTGTTCAATGAAATATTCATAATATTGCCATATTTTGTGCACATTTTCTAATTATGGCATATTATTAGAGACATTTAGACCCTATCTCATTATTGTGTTGAAAATAGTAATTCTCATTTGGCATTTTAGGTGGATGCTAGGACCATTGTGTGGAAATTTACATATAATCACAATTTTTGTTATGTAGATCTCATTATGCACATTTTAAGTTAATATTCTTATCGAATATCAATTCTTTTGGTTGGCAAGGTGTAGATATCCAATATGTATGACATTAGTATCCCTATCGAATATGTTGTCTTACACATTTAGATGTTTATGATCTTCATTTGACCTATGGGTGTATTAGTACCGTGATTACCTTGGCATTACTTAAAGTGGCCACTATTTATGAATTATGTGGTTTAAGTGGGAGATTATTAGAATTTCATATTTAGATTTACATAATTCATAATTAAAAGGTAATTGGCTCATTAGTAACATAATTGTGTTGAGCTTAATCATTAGGTACTTAGGCTTGCATATTGAATAATGGGTAGGATCATGTGATGGGTAGGATCCAAACCTAATTAAATTTATTAATAGATAGGTTTATACTCATCAAACTCTAAGTCAGATAGCATTTTACCATTAGCCACTATTAGAGCTGTCCAACTTAGGGCTTACTTGAGGAGGGACACTATCACAACAAATCTCTGATCAAGATACAATACATAAATCAAATAAAGAATTATAGTAGATTTGTTGATTATGGACATTGGTCAAGGTTCAGATATGATTCAAATTCCTAATTAATTTGTTCTCATCCTATAATTTGTTTATGCCTTTTAACAAAATTAATTGGTATAGTTTATATAAATTACCTTCAGCATAATATAATTTTGATTGTTTAATAAAAGTTCAAGTGTCCGTAATTAGGATTGATTATCAGATCACTTATTGTCACATAACATATCTACCATTTCTAGATAAACAAATATATATATTTTAAAGAGAAATCTTCATTCTCACTTTCATTCTATAGTCTTTTTAAGTCATAATTTTTTTGTTAACAAGATTACTAACTTGAGTATTATTATGGGTGTTTTCTGGTGTTGCGCAAAAATGGGCTAGCAAAGACCTAGCAGTAGATAAGCCTAACTGGGAATAGAGCTAAGATCACTAGATCACTTGTTACAAGAGCACAAAACAAGGCAAAGCTCATCAAGGAGCAAGCTTAGGCTCGTGTAGGCCAATGATTCACCCTGCGCAAGCTTACTTTGCTAAAAATGAGCTCGATCTCGCTGGTCAAAGGTCAAATCGATGCCGGGCCAGAAGCTTTGGCTTGTGAGATAAAGCACACTGCTTAGCTAGAAGCTTGATGAGATTGAGCACAGAACGAGCATAAATCATCTCACAGACCCAGCAGACACAGGCCCACCCACCAAAAGCAATCTATAGAACTCAGCCAGCAGTTAGCAGAAGCCGAATTGCAGGGGTCAATATGTTACATACATTTATTATTTAATGTAATAGAAATATAACTTATGTAATTATATTTGTAATCCCCTAGCCTCTATAAATAGGAGAGGGGAGATCATTGTAAAAAAAAAGTCAAAGAAAACACATACTGTAACTTTATAGAAATTTCACTAGAGTAATAAAATAATACCATGGATGTAGAGATCGGTGCTGCCCGATTTTAGCCGAACCACATTAAAAATCCTTCTGCATCCTCATGGTTCTTCCTCTCCATCTCCTAATTCTTCACTTATTCAACCAGATTGTAGCTTGGGAATAAAAGAACTACACTCGATTGATAGAATCCAGGCAAACTAAAAATCACCATCAACATTTTGGCACTAAAAGGAGGGGCCCATCTATTTTCTGGTTATTTTTCTATCCAGCTACAATGGTGAGAGGAAGAATCACTAGAAGCTCAAACACTCTAGTTAACCAGCCGGGAGATGCTCCTACTACTGGTATCATCATGGGTTTGCCCCCGAAACTCATCACCAGCCTACTACTACTCCTAGAACTGATAAGGTGTAGACAAGTCACCAACCCCAGCAAATGTTCGTACACACGGTGGAAGAGTTGGCTAAGGCAGTTAAAGTATTGGCTCAAGCACAGACCCTAGGCATGCAACGGCAAGAGGAAATCATCGCACAACTCCAGCAGCTATGTAAGGAAGCCTAGAGGGAAAGGTCAGCTGAATAGACACATCAATATTCTGATTCGGCTCGCTCCACCAATCAATGGATGAGATCAGGAGCTCGCTAAACACGTGAGAATTACGACAGTCAACAATCTAGGGGCTCACATCGAGCTGAGAGCTTAAACAGGTCTAGCCAGGGAAATAATTTGGGTTGCTTCTCCCATAATCCGGAGATAAAAGAATTGTTCAAAAGGTTAAAGTGACTAGAGGAGCGCACTCGAGCTCAAAAGGATCAAGATCGCGATGAGGGTAGCTCATTGTTCTCCAAAGAAATTGAAGTACAACCTTTCCTTCACAAGCTTAAAGTTCCCACAATCCCACCATATGATGAGAACAGTGACCTATGTAACCACCTGGATGCATTCAATGTCCAGATGGACCTTCAAGCAACTGATCCTCTGATTAAATGCCACGTCTTCCCAGCCACATTAGGAGGCATATCTCAAGCATGGTTCAAAAGTCTCCAAAAGCTTGTAGTGTCAATAATTGGAAAGAGTGTCAGAGGAAGTTTATTAACCAGTACCCGGTGCTGAAAAAGTAGCTCACACCACCTTGCCACCTCACGATGATCTTTCAATGTAAGCATAAATCGTTGAAGGATTACATAGTCAAATTCAAGCACGAGGCTAATTCCATAGAAAATCCATCTGATGAGAATATCTTGATGGTGATCTTCACGGGACTCCGTAAAGATGGAAAACTATATAAAAGCTTATATAGGTCCCTGGTAAGGGATCTCATTGAATTCTATGAGCGAGCTGCCAAATAGATCAGGTGGGAGGAAACTTTTAGTGTAAAGAAGTCCAAGTAAAAAGATGAAATGAATAACTCCACCCAAAGCAAAAAGAAGAGTGATGAGAGTCAAAAAGCTAATTCCAATGTCCAGCTTGTGGAGAAAACGAGAACTGAGTGACCTTAACATCAAGGTCACCATGAAAGCTACAGCATCTTGTCTGACACTTAAGATTGGATCTTCGCCATGGAAAGAAATAGGGAAGATTTTAGGAAACCCAAACCCTTGAAGGCCCCGATCAAGTTTAGGGATATAAGCAACTTCTACGCTTATCACAATGAGGTTAGGCATAACACCTCAAAATGTTGGGCACTTAAGGATGCCATAGAGGACCTCATCAAGAGAGGTCACTTATAAGATTACGTAGTCTAACCCTCCGAGCAGCAACCTCAGTAGCCCTAGCGGATCGCTGATCACGATCAAGGCCCTTCGGTTAAGACCATATTTTAATGTTGTAATGTTGTTCAAGGGATAATAAAGGCCCTTTAAATCTTTTTGTTTGTTAATCTTCAACGAAACATTATATAAGAAGAAAGTTATTCTATGTTGACAAAATCAAGCCCAAGTTCACTGCTAGCTTTTTAGCTAATGCACCTTATGTGCTAAGTTCATTTCCAGCTCATCAGCTGAGGCACGGAGGTACTAAAATACTCATTTTCAGCTAAAGTTATAAGCTCACTGCGATGCAGAGGTGTTAAGAATAAACTCGTTTCCTACCTGAGCAACAAGATAGCTGGTAGAGTTATTCACCTCTTGCCTGAGCAACAAGATTGTTATGGAATGAGCAACGGGATTGCTGTTTCATTGAGCAATGGGACTATTGTGGATCTGAGCAATGAGATTGCTATTCCACTGAACAGTGAGATTGCTGTGAGACTGAGCAATGAGATTGCTGTGAGACTGAGCAATGAGATTGCTATTCCACTAAGCAACGGGATTGCTATGAGACTGAGCAACAAGATTGCTGTTCCACTGAGTAACAAGATTGCTGGCAAAATCAAACTCATCCCATCCACTAAGCAATAAGATTGCTATGGTGCTGCTTGCAAGGCGCAGCTCGCATGCGACCTAATGCTGGCAGCTTTCATGCAACTTAATGCTTGCAGCTCTTATGCGACCCATCATTCATAGCTCACATGCGACTTATTACTAAGCACAACTCTCGTGCGACCTACCCATATACTCATTATCAATTAAGGCACTCTGATGCCCAGACTTATTGCTCACCAAGAAATATAACCGATGGGTTATTTAAATATCTCATTTTACTATGATTTGCAGGAGTTTATATTATCATCTGTAATATGCAGAATATTTAACACAGCATGCAAGGATCATGAAGAGAAAGCTCATTCATTAAAATCCTCACTCAACGAGGTAAATTTACATTAAAAGATTTAAAATACAAATCGGAAGAAGCCTATGACTATTACATTCTAAAAGGAAAACTGGCCCCCTGGAAATGAATTCCAACCAACAGGAGGACCAACAGGCACGCTTGCTCTTTAATATTCTTATCATCCTCCTCGGCCAAAGGTTCCTTTCCAGTTCACCTAACCCCCCAAAATTGATAAGTAAGGAAACACGACTGGGAAGGCTGAACCCCATGGCATAATCATGAGGAAATAATTCAAAATCTACGCAAGATCTTTCAAAATCCTTGAAGAAGTATTGCTCGTAAAAACTTTCTATGCGACAGACCATGCACACCTTATCAGAAAGGCACACCATCAAAAATATAGGGGGCTTATCTAGGACACCTATTAGATCACTCAGTGAAGAAGGAAGAAGGACTTCCTATGTTTTAAATAGACATCTCACCAAAAAGTCTAGAAGAAATCCAACCGCTCGTTCATTAAATGCCTTGGAAGAAAATAAGGCTGACATGCTAATGGCAATGAAGCACGTGTAATAGAATGTATAGCCTAGAGCAAATGAAACGATAGGCTGATCATAAAGATTTTGATTGCACCGCAATCCACAAATAAAGCCTTTGCCATCAAATTACAACTCCTAGCTTGTGAAGCGAGCTGAGAGTTGGAGGACTAATATTATGGGCGTTTTCTGGTATTGCGTAAAAATAGGCTAGCAAAGGCCCAACAACAGATAAGCCCAAGTGGGAATAGAGCTAAGATCACCAGATCACTTGCTACAAGAGCACAGAATAAGGTAAGAGCCCCAACTCGCTAAGGAACGAGCTCAGGCTCGCATAGGCCAACAATTTGCCTTGCGCAAGCTTACTTAGCCAAAAGCAAGCTCGATCTCACTGGCCGAAGGTCAGCAGCGACCCCAGGCCAAAAGTTTTGGCTTGCAAGATAAAGCACACTGCTTAGCTAGAAGCTCGATGAAACTGAGCATAGAACGAGCACACATCAACTCACAAACTCAGCAGACACGGGCCCATCCATAGAAAGCAATCTGTAAAAGTCAGCCGATAGTCTAGAGAAGCTGGATTGCAGGAGTCTATATGTCACATACATTTATTATTTGATGTAATAAAAATACAACTTGTATAATTACATTTGTAGTCCCCTCAGCCTCTATAAATAGGAGAGGGGAGATCATTATAAAAAATAATCGAAGAAAATAGATATTTTAATTCTATAGAAATTTTACCAAAGTAATAAAATAATACCGTAAACGTAGGGACCAGTACCGCCTAATTTTAGCTAAACCACATTAAAAATCTTTCTGCATCCTCGTGGTTCTTCCTCTCTATCTCCTCATTCTTCACTTGTTCAACTAGATTGTAGCTTGGGGATAAAAGAATAACACTCGGTTGACAGAATCCAGGCAAACCAAAAATCACCATCAACAAGTATTAAAGGGCTATCTAAAATTTTAACTTTGATATTTTTTCTTATTTTGTAAATTTTGAAAATCAAGATATTATCCACTGGGATGGGACCAATAAATGAGGCCAGTTATTCAGCCGAGCCGACATGCAAATGGCAATCTTATGGAAGAAACAGCCATGAGCAAGTCTTCGTTAAAGCCCAAAGAAACATGAAAAAAAAATGGGATTTGCATAAAAAAAAAAAAGGATATTCACAAGGGTTTGAATTCCCTTAATTTCTTATGTTATTAATTTCTGTGATTTTAGAGAGAAAAAGATATAATTTGGTATCTTAAAACTCACAATTTTTTTTTTTTACTAATACCTACCACTCCAATTAAAAAAAATTTCCACATATACCTCTCTTCTAAAATTATCCATGTTCTTCCCAACACACATGCAGGCACATTGCACCGAGTTTGCGATAATGCTTTCACTGCCGTAGAATCCAAAGTATTCTTTTTCATTTTATTAAAAATTGCATCCATCCGTTTGGGTGCCAGAGAGCAATTTTCAACTGAAAGTTCTAGAAGAAACTTTGTTTTGGGTTGGATGCCAGCAAAGATCACAAAAATAGCCAAAGGGATACAAAAAAAAAAGGGGCTCTCTTAAGTGTATGAGTACTTTTCTTTTTCCTTCTAATTTGGTGGAACATCATTACTGAATCTTAGTGCGGTGCTTATTCATTAATTTGTCCACAAGTAGGATTAGCCCACATTTTACAATTAGAATCCTCTAAATGTAGAGTGTATCTTACATGATTAATAGTTTACATTTTGATAAATTTCAAGTAAATAAAAAATTATAAATCTATTATTCTATATTTCTTTAATTTTTTAAATTCATGATTATTATATATGAAGCATTTCACTTCCAAAATGAAACTTGTACTTAAAATTGTAAAATCTGAAATTTTAAACATCATTGTGGTTTGCCTGTTCACCCATATATAATTAATGAAATGACATTAGCTGGAAAGCTCTTTCTATATGATATGCGTAAAATGTATTTGCATTTTACTTTATCACGATCAATATTTTTAATTAAACCCATATATAGCACCTGCTCCAGCCAGACCCAATAAATTAGAGAAAAGCAAAAAGATTTGAACGAAAATTAAAACAAAAATGGTACGGCCTGCTGATGATTAAATCCATGTATCCAAGAAGGACAAGTAAAACCTAACTAACATGCCAAGTAAGAAGTAGCAAAAATGAAGCTTTTTGTATTTTTTATTGCTCTCTATCCCATTACAGCACTATCCCTGCTATCAGCCTTTATTCTTTATTATACATTAATAGCTGTTACTTGTTTATTGAAATGATTGTGCCATGGGAAAACCTGCACCAGCTGGGATCAAATTATAAGTGGCTATTTCCCTGATTTTGGTGATGTTTAAATTAAAGAAGCTTTAAAGATGAGAACAAAAGCTCTGATTGCTTCTCTTCAAACGTTTTAGGCACCCTAAATTAATATTCCTTTCACACAGTAATTTTGTTACATCATTCATCACATATGACATATCAAAATACAAATAAATTTTTAATATTTAGTATCACATAATCTTTGAAAATTCAAATCCCACTAATAACATTCAAAATTTTCAAAAAATTGAAAACATTAAATTTCCAGCTTAAAGAAACAAAATGAAAAAAAAAAAAAAAGATATTTGAGTCACATGTGATTCTTTTTAGTTTTTTTTTTAATGTAGTAAACTTAAAACTGTGATGAAAAAGATTAAAAATGACACATACAACATCCTCTCAAATGTAGTTAAATCAAATTTTAACAATAATTTATTTAATATGCTTGTGTTCAATCATATTTTAAACTAATCAAAGACTCAAATCACTTGTAATAATTTAGTTAAGAAAAAAATGTATCCATAAATTCACTAAAATTTATGTTAAACACAATTAAAAAAAAAGTCATGGGTGACTTACGTGCCTTTTCTTTAAAATAAAATTGAAATTTTAGCATTTTTAGTTTTTTGAAAAATGCAAAGAAATTATTTGTATGATTTAAAACTTTAAGAGGATTGTGTAATACTAAACTTTTAAGATTGTGCTTTGTGTTTTGCCCTTGTGTGTGTGTATGTATATATATATATATATATATATATAGAGAGAGAGAGAGAGAGAGAGAGAGAGAGAGAGAGAGAGAGAGTGAGAGGGAGGGTTGTTTGAATTAAACTGATAATACTAGATTCTTCCTTTACTAATATAAAATACAGAAATTATGTTATTAAATAGATGTAAAATGAAGGATAAATTGAGATATATATAGTTGTGGTGATATTTTTATAAATATAAAAAAATTATAATATTAGTTTTTATTAAATAATTAATGTTTAAATTTAATTTCACATTTAAATAATTTTAATTAAAAAATTGACGTATTTTTTAAATTATTTAATTTATATCACTAAAGTTGAAATCTTTTTTAAAATTTATGGTTACTCTTTTTTCGCTGATCAACTCAGGAAAACCCCCACACACTTGCAAAAAATCTTATATTGATCTATATACAATACCCGGACATGCAGCGATTCTTTAAATTCTTCGTGTGCAAAAAAAAAAAAAAGAATGATCAATAATATTCCCTGCCAATTATAAGTTTAAAGTTATATATGGTTAATTCCTGTTGCTTTAGACTATGTCAGGGAATTTTGAGGGGATGGAATGGAATGAAACATAATAGAATGGAAAGGAAAGGGAAGAGAAAGAATAAAAGCGGAGTTACCTTTCCATTATTTAGATGTTTAAGTGAAAAAAAGATGGAAACTAAATGTAATGTTAATTAAAAATGTATTCCATTCCATTAGTTTCACTCTAATTTGAGAGAGAATAAATTTTGGAGATTTGGATGAAAAAAAATGGAAGAGTTTCCTTTCCATTCCATTCATTTCCTTTATTAAAAAAACTCCCAAACAATGAAAAATTATTTTAATCACTTCCATTCTATTCTTTTTCTTTTCATCATGTTCCATCTATCCAAACAAAGAGTGATTGGTTTTATATTAAAGGACATGTATAATTTTTAGATATATTAATTTGTGAAAACATTATTCATTTGAATCTAATATTTTAATTTGTTCTCTCAAAGCAATAATCCTACTTGCAAAACTCAATATTCAGAAAATGTTGAAGAATTATATCTACTTTTTAGTTTCTCATAAATTACTTGTATTGTGTGGAAGAGGAGTTAACAAGAGATAATTTCTACACATATCATAATTTTGTTATATGTAAATTCTTGTATTAGATGCTTTAAAAATCACTCTAAATATAATAGAAATCACGTTTAAATTATTAATATATAAATATGAAAAACAATACGAGTGTATGCTGCTACTCCTATTTACTCCACCTTCCTCTTCGATCTCTACTGATAAAGTCTACAATAATTCATAACTTTTCATGTTTTATCTAACATTCTGAATAAGCTGGCATAATCAGTCACAGCTTTTGCATTTGTCCTGGAACTAGCTAATTACTGTAAAAATAATGTCTCATTCGAGAAAAAAAAAAAGATAATCCACACAAATTTACACGTGGATATAGGGTTTATAATGACATAAATTCCACATGCACACGAAGGAACCAGCTTCTAAATTTACTATTTTTATCTCTTTTTATTAAGAGTAAATTTTTTTTATTCACAAATAAGATCGATTTCTTTGAATTAGTGCTGCCTCAGAGGCACTAATTAATTAGGATTTTTCTGTGAGTCATTAGCTATACCACTTGTTTGGCCTAATTTTTATCTCAATATCAGATTTTGGATGCCGTTTCAGTACTATTTTATACCAGTCCTGTGTAATTATATGGTGCATTTACTATTCTAATACCATTGAAAGACACTAGTAGTTCTATTCAGCATATAAAAATGATTGATCATTTCTTGACTTGGTTATACTGTGGAAAACTTGTCTGCACGTCAAGCAAAAACACTTGAATGAAAAAGAAAGGAGCTGTGGTTAAAGTTTCATACTAATGCTTGTATGTAATGACAACTCTTGGAATGAAATATGCTTTAGCTTTGTGTATAGAAGAAGAGACACGTCTAAGTCCATCAAGGCACGCTCAGTTTTTTATAGGAATAACTCATTATTTCTAGTTATAAAATATTAAAATAATAAAAAATATTTTATTTATTTAATGTTATATATGGAAATAGGACAAAAAATAATATCTACTTCTTTAAAGATCAAGAAGTTATTTTCTATTAATACCTCAATTAATACCATACATTATTTTATTAATTATAAAATATATAAGTAACATAAAATTTTTTTGTTTATGTACAAATACATAAATTTTTTTAATAAAAAATATCTTCCTATAAAACAAATAGAATCTTGACTATTTTAGGTTTTTTCTCAGCATTTATAGCTTTATTTATTAAGACCTGAAAACTGTAAACCAGTAACTAGTGATTATATGAATGATCACATTGACTATGGTTGCCTGTATCAATCGTTAACGGTTTAATTTCTTGGATTATCCCAATTGGCACGCAATGCTTAGCTAAAGATATGCCATGAGACAGATTTAACAGTTGTTCCATAATATTGCATTTGCCAACCTAAATGAATGAATTTGACGTTTCTGATATGTTAAAACAATGTGACAAAAGTGTGGTTTACTACAGAAATGACCGAACCGAAAAGATGGCCGGTGGCTACTCCTACACCCATCATTGTGCCTTGATTTCTGTCCTCCACTTGCTCCTAAATCATTCTTCAAAATTTCTCACTGTTTTCTTTATGACTTCATATTATAGTATAAGTGAAAAGCACCTACTTCAATTCCTGGATATCTTAGTGGCATATGACATATGGCACAGTAAAACTAGACAAGTCAAATTTTTTTACGTGAAGGTGATGAAATTTCAACTTAAAATTTTTAATATGTTATCCGAATTTTTTTTAATCACTAAAACATACTTAAAGACTTCACCAAGTAAGTCAAATTTATTAAGATATAATTCTAGGATTATATGATGTTATTAATCTTATTTACAAAGATAAAGTTTGGTTTTTGTTATTTAACTGTTAATGCTTTTAGTAATCAGCCTAGCTATCACTTACGTGGCTTTCTGATGTCATTGCTTAGAATGTTTTGCAGCTATGTTTAAGGATAAATATAATTGAGAGACAATTTTCGAACACTGAATGGCACGAAAAAAGATTACAAGCACCAATCTATGATGTAAATTAAGAATTAGAGATGGACTAGGATTTGTTTGTGGGATGACCTAACTGAGAAGAATTTTTAAGAAAAATTGATATTCCTGCCTCCACCGTAGTTGCGAGGAAAGTCAGTGTCCACCATTTTGTTGATTATACGCTTGCCGTACTCCTGTTTGCTATTCAAGATGCAGTAGATTTGCTTATAAGCATGCGCAGAGTCTTAGTGCCTCAGTTAATTAATTATATGTATCTACTTTTTCTCCCAAGCTCAAAATTAAATGCAGATCATGATACACATGGAAGGTAATCAGAATGAGAAGCTTGTGTTTCATGGACCCTATGAAAAAGAAAGAAAAAGATATTTAATTTCCCACTACAAATAGTGATGCACAAATCAAAGTATGCGTGGTTTTGATTAGCTAATCGGTCTATAAAAGTTAAGGTTCCAAACAAAATCATGTAGTTTTACTACCAAAGTTAACAATCTAAAAACATTTAATGACATTACTTATACATATCATAAATGATTGATTTTGATATAATACTAGATTCTCTTCAAATAAAAAGTTAAGAATTTAAATTTTATTGTGTGTAAAAAATATAATAAAATCATTTCAACCTTTTTCTGATAACTTATATTTTTGAGATGAAGAAATTTTTGATATCATAAAGAAACGATGGAGTAGTAGTCAAACTGATGATTTCAAATATCAAAGAGGCAATAAGAGATAAGTGAAATTAAAGATTGAAACAGCAACAGTTAAATATTTGACTTATTGTCAATTTGTCATGGTAATATACCTAATAGAAAGATCAAACAGTAGAACCCACAGAGTTGCAACCAATCAATGCAGCCAAGTGTGCTTATGGTCATTGTCTGCGTCACTTCTTCATTCTCTTTCGACATTGTTCCATAAAATGCGTTTCCTGATTAAATTTGGTCATGATGTTGATGTTATGAGCAATGGGTGGGATCTGACTAATGAAATATACTTTAAATATATATATATATATATATATTTACGTATGTATTAGACTAAATTAATCTGTAATTTCTTATAATTTATTTATTTTTAATTGAATACTTATATTTTAACAATTTTGAATTGAAATGCATATAAATATTTGTATTTATTTCTAATTAGATATTCACAGTAACATTTTCACCCAAAATGCTTATTATTGCAGTGAGATCATTTTTTTTTTTACTACTAACTATGAGGGTCGTTTTTACGTTTTTGGGTTGTTTATTTAAGTTTTGAAGCTTATTGTTAATAAGTTTGGTGGATTATCTATGAATTTAGGGTTTGCTCGATCTAAAAGAATAAAATTTGCCTCAACTAGAATTTAATGTGGCCACTTTGCTCTGTGAATTGTCATGGAGAGCAAGAAATAAACCACATAGGATTCTAAATTATGTGTTAACAATTTTTTAGTGAAATTAGTTACAAAGTTGACAACAAATATTTAATTATAGAAACAAAAATAATTTATAAATATATATCTAATTTAAAAATTTTAAACTATAATATTAAATTAGAAAAGAGACAAATTATAAAGAGAGATAAAGTCTTTATATTAAAATGAATGATAGCAATTCTATGATAAAAAATACATGGTTGAAATATTTTGTGTCACTTCAAAATGAGAATGCAAGGTTCACTCCTCCCATCTAATGGTGGCCTCGGAATCGCATCATTAGTGCATAAGAAAATCCACAGTAGTCTTTTGGTGCCGCTGTTGATAAGTCAATAAACAGACGCAATACGAGCAACTCCATTTCACAGCCAAAGTTAGTGAACGTTATCAACTTATTGATCATTAGGGCAAGACTCCCTTTTCGATTGAGGTCTAATAACTTGCCAACAATTAACCCGTTGAAAATAAAGAGCTAGCTACTAAAATAATGAAATTATTTTACAAATTTTCATTATTATAAAGGGAGGTAAATTCTATGATTGTGTGAGATCCATCACCTCCCATGTATATAGTAAGAATTTGGCAAGTGAATTTTATTGTATAAACACCATCAATTCATCCTTTTTCCCCACCTCTCACATTGGGATCTTCTTGAAAGGCTAGCATGTTGGAGAATGTATTAGCATGATAAGTAGTTGATAAGTTAACTCTTAGTTTAGCTGAAAGTTGATAAATTGACTGATTGTATTAAAAATATTTGATAAAATTAACTGACAAACAAGTTAATAAATGTAAAATGATATATTAATATTAATATATATAATAAATTAATTCATATTTATTTTGATGTTAAATTATATTAATACAATTAATGTATTCAAAATGTGTATGTAATTACTTAAAATTTAAGTCATTATATTCTATGAGATCACATATTTATTTATTTATTTACTTTCATACTTGTTGAATTAATGGACACAAATTAAATATACAATAATGTATTTATTTTTTAATCCCCATTAACTTTGTGGAAAAAAAAACAACTATTAAAAATAATATATGAGAAAAATATTAATACATATAGTGTTATAAAGATCTAGATAAATTAATTTTAGTAGAAGAAATGTTAAAATTATCTTTCAAAAAATGCCATTATAAAATAAAATAAGATTCTTATGATTAAGATATAGAATATCAAAAATAAATTTAAAAGAAAAGATTAAAATATCAACTAAAAGGTAACACCCTCAACTTAAAATTCATGAGCTTTGATCTTTATCATTTGTTGTAGGCATTTTTTAGATGGATTGGCAAAAGCCCAACTAATGGAGACCCAACTCGCAGTAAGAAGCCACTCCTGACCAAGGCCTTCTGACCACACAAACCAAGAAAAGCCAACCTGCAGGCGCCAATCGACAGAGAAGGTTTGCAGAAGTTAGTTTGCAAAATTAGCTTTTATAGGATTCTATGTAATAGTTCAACGATGAAAAATAAAGAGAGAGAATTCATTGAAAGGGGAGGAGGAGAGTTTTGAGAGTTGGGCGGCTTGTTAGAGCAAAACCTCTGTAAAAATATTATGAACATTTCTCCATAAATAATATATTTTTGTGGACGTAGGGTCCGGTGTCGTCTGAATTTAGTCAAATCATATTAAAAAATCCTATGTTCTTGTTGTTCTTCATCTTCTTCTTGTTGTCTATTTCTATTTACTGCATAAATCAATCAGATTGCAGTTTGAGATAACAAGAATTATACAGTTAACTGAGATTTGGATCCTTCGAACCAAATTTCACCGTCAACATCATTATAGTCTACGGAGGTCGTCGATGTTTGTCGTGGTACATAGTCACACGTTGTTGAATAGCCATCTTGGAATTGTCAGCTCTCTAGATAGATATCTTTAATTCTCTCTCTATGTCTTGTGCTTCAATAAGAAATTAAGATCATGCTTAACAGTTGTACTCATTGCAACAAACTTGGTTTTATTTTCAAGTTTTGACATCTTGTGCATATAAATGGTTTCCAGATGAAAAGAATCTAAATTGTCATTAATTAATTTAAGTTTTGAAAACATGTTAGTAAGTTTTAGGAAGCTGGAAACAATGCAGATATATTCTGACGGCGAATAATACGAAACTAATTAATGAGACAAGAATCTTAATCTATATAGTTTTGTATATGTAATGGACAAGATATCTTGGTTATTGGAAAGAAAAGAAGAACATAATCTGGTGGTATATATACCGGAGGTGTCATCAACTTGAGCTAGTAAAGTCAATAAAGATGTCAGTTATTTGCTAATAATTAATCAGATTCAGCGTGCATTATTTCCCACTAAGGAATGAATTATATACCATAAATTAACGTTGAGGAATGTAATAATTAAGCATATACGCTTATGGAATAACAGCATCATAACAAGTGGATCTGAAAGAGAACGTGATTATGTTTTCGATTCCACAGAATAGCATTCAGTTTCCCACCACAATCATGAGTTTATGGCTGTTGGGCTGCACTCAAAAGTAAAACTGATCCCAAATAACTGGAAAAAAAGCAATTATCCACAACAAACTGCTACTGCAAATACATGTGACTGAGCATTTTCCTCCTTTGTCTTCGGCCCCATCACATATTCCTCTTTCTCATATAACCCAGAATTCAATGGACGCAACTCTTTCAGGTACTTATTTTGTCTTTCAGAATAATATATTAACCACCATGTGCCAAATTTCGTGATCATGCATTTTATTTTCTATTCTTATATGTATCTTTTACTTTTATTTATACATTCTCTTGTAAAAAAAAAAAAATGGATTCTATTTAATATTCCTCACCTTTTAATTTAAAGGGTGTTATTCTATGTATTACAAAACATACCTGCTCTAAAAAATCCATAGATTATTATTATTTTTTTTTGGGAAAAGAATGAAAGATTATGTTTAATCCTTCAAACTTCAACATTTTCCAATACTAATATTTTTATATACTTTCAATTTGTGAAATTTTTGAAAATTTTATTAAATATCTAAATAATAAAAGTCGTCTTTTAATCTATCACTTTTTTTTTTTTTCAGTGCTTTCGTGTTTTTCTCTCCCTTCCCCTCTTAATGCCCAAACCTAGCATTTGACTTTCTTGAAATTAATCAGCTGAAGTGTGTATGCAAACCAACCCGTGCCTTATAGCTGTTAGTTTAAGCTCATTATTAATGATTGATAAGTTTAGCAAACAAAAATATGATTTGCTGATTTTACGTCACTAAACTTATAATAAATGTCTAGTAGGCTGGGGACTAAATGGTCAAAGCAAAATATGAGTTTGCCATAATTTAATATTAATTTTGTTCCTTATACATTTTGACAGAATTTAAAAAGTTAAAACTTGAAAATAAGTGAAAATGATTCAACTATATTTTACTAAATGCAGTGACAAACCCAACATCTTAAAACGAATGTAATTAAATATTTATGCAAAGTGTAAATCTAAAATTTGAAGAGATTGAATAAATAAAAATCTTCATGAATATTGTCACTCTTCAATAAGAGTAATGCACTCGAGGAGAGCGTTCGAAAACTGTCAATATCACACTAGCTAGCCAGTGATGAAGACTACGCATACTGGTAACCCCCAATGCTGTCCGAGATTGCATTGATTCCATAATATTCTTTACAAAATTAAAATAAAATTTTATGTGGGTATGAAAAAATAAGACCATGGTATATAGTCCAAAAGAAATTGAATTATTTCCCGCAAATCGATCATTCTGCCACGTGGATGTCCCCACTTTTTTACTTTTAAATCTCCACCGTTCATGCGACCCATCCCTTGCTCTATTTATTCACTCCAAAGCTTCCTGTCTTCTTCAGCAAACCTTCTTTGTTTACTCTCTTCTTCAGCAATCTCCGAAACCAACGATAACCTTCCTCTGCATTCCATACCAAGCTGAGAAACCCAGTTCCTCTCTGTCATTAACAATGGCCTGCTTAGAGGTTTGTACGGAGGTGAGTTCAATTTTCAATAATCTATATTCCTTATTTCTGAAGAAACAAGAAAGCCATTCCTGTCTCTTTGTATTAACTAACCTCATTTATGCCCTAGCCCTTCTTTTTTTCATTTTCCAGTCCAAGTGCATTCAAACACATTTACAGACTTTGAATACAATGAAATTCTGTCCTTTTTTTTTTTTCGGTGTTAAATTTTCATTTGGTGGTGAAAACATTTTTGCAGAGCAAATTCAAAGAAGAACCAGAAGGATTCACTCTTGATGGGAGTGTTGATTGGCATGGCCGTCCTGCAATCAGAGCCAAATCTGGAAGATGGGTTGCTGGAATCATCATTCTCTGTAAGCTCCAAATCAAAACCTTGCTATAAATTAATATGAGAAAATGGGTGAAATTGCTGAATAACACTGTAAACTGTCATTTTTCAAAGTTTTGAATGCATTGAATCATATATTCTTTATTGAGAATAGCAAACTGATGGATACCGCAATATTTGCAGTTTGCTTGTTTTTATGAAGAAATATAAGTATTTTTTAATGGAAAATCATTTTCAGTCAGTTGGAAGAATCCTCTGCATTTGTGGTGTGATAAGTATAGGTATACGTCATAGAAGCAAAGAGGGTGGTGACGATTATCAAGTAGACGTTTCAGGAATCTTGTTAGCGCAGAAACAAGAGTTTAAATTATGAATGCAATGTTGTCTTTATAGATATAGCTTATCAGAAGTGGGAAATAGCTGCTATAAGGTCATAAGGTGGTGTTAGAAAACGAAGAGGCGTTGCTCTTCTTATCAGTTCGAGATAGAAGAAAACGACAATATATCATTTATAATCGCGGCAAACATGTTGCATTTGATACAGAGAGATCCAAACTAAGCTATTTAATGTTGCTGCATGATAAGAGGGCGTGCCAGCTAAAGCTTGGCTCCACAACCTCCACGTCGATATCTTTCTAGAGAGAGAAACAAGTGGCTCAAAGAGAGAGAAAGATAGAGATGATTAGGCAAAACGACATGGCGGCGGAGAGGGAAAGCATGCAATTTGAAGGAAAGACGTGCCTGACGCGTACTCTGCTTGCATGGCTTACTTGATGCCACGTGTCATGTAACATAAATACACGGCGGAAATTTCTCATACAAATGTGATGCTATGTGACGCCTCGTTACGTATACTAATTATAACACATATTTTTATTTTTAAGGTATAAATAAAAGATAATTTTTAATTTTATTATTTATTTATTAATTTTGTAAGATATTAAAAATCTAATTTTTATTTTTCAATACATTAAGATTTATAAAACAATTGACAATTGTCTTTCAATTATTTGATGGAGTAAAGAAAAATTTAATAAATTTTATCATATATATTTTAATTCAATCATAATTTTATTATATTATTTCTAATTTCCTCTTATCTTTAAATGTGAAACTCTAAAAAAAATTTATATTTAATTTTTATAAAAAAATTTCACCTTTGAATTTAAACAAAAAATAAAATTAAAAATAATGAATGGAATTATAGTCAAATTAAGGTTAATTAGTTAGAAAGTAAGCGACTAATATACGATAAAATTTATTAGATTTAGCCAAATATTAGTATATATAGACAACGTGTTAACTTTGTAAATTACAAGTTATTTATTTATGATATTTCAAATTACGAATAGGTAAATTAAAATTAAGATCATATTAAATGTGAGTAAGGTATATTTTTTTCTAGTATTAAATTATTAAAGTATTATTTTGCTTTTTACGTCTTGTCTATGTATTATGTCATAGTGATATTATCATTTTCTCAAATTTTAACATAATTAAAATTTCTTGTATTCAACTAACATGGAAGCAATTGATACAGATTAGGAGTGCAATATAGAGAATTAATACACATTTTAACATAATTTTTACTAATATATAGATTTTATTTTTTTTCATCGAGGGACCCTTACAAACAATAACTATATATACAAGGAAGTCAATTCGAAATTCACATCTATATCAATTATTAGCTTATTATATGTCATATAGAAAATTATATGTTTAAGAATTTCTTCAAAAATACAAGTGAGAGAAAAGTTTCTTACACACACTACATTTGACACTTGAAAGTTGAAACTTATGATCTTTGTCAAAGTAGGATAAAGGAATTAATGTAAAATAAGAAAATGGTGCCGAACGACATGAGCGTCGATATATGTGGAAGTGAAACTTATAATATTTGTTTTCGCAATAATTAAGAATTTGCATGGAACTAATTACTAATTAGCTAACATTATTGTGTATTTTGTTGAATATTGCTTGGATCAGTGAATCAAGGTCTGGCGACCCTAGCATTTTTCGGGATTGGGGTGAACCTTGTTCTGTTCCTGACAAGGGTGTTGGGCCAAAATAATGCTGATGCTGCTAACAACGTGAGCAAATGGACTGGGACTGTCTACATCTTTTCTCTTGTGGGTGCTTTCCTTAGTGACTCCTACTGGGGAAGATACAAAACTTGTGCCGTCTTTCAGGTCATCTTTGTCATGGTAAGTAATCCATCATTTTCTTTTACATTCCTTAAGTGAAGAATCAAAAATATTAATTACCTACAAACTAGCACTTAAAATATTACATGGTAGAATCTAAACTCTAATATTTAAGCAATTAAAGAATGAAAAATAATAATTACACTTAATATTTAATATTGTATACAAATTATCATTTAAAATATCACATATCAGAATCTGAATAAATAAGCATAATATAAGAATACGGAATATTATATTACTTTTTGATCAATTATGCAGTGGATTAAATGTTTGCATATGATAACAGGGTCTGGTGTCCCTGTCATTGTCATCATACCTCTTCTTGATCAGACCTAAAGGTTGTGGAGATGGAAAAATCCCATGTGGGAAACATTCAAGCTTGGAGATTGCAATGTTTTACCTATCTATCTACCTTGTTGCCCTGGGAAATGGAGGGTATCAACCAAATATTGCAACATTTGGTGCTGATCAGTTTGATGAAGAGCACTCTAAGGAGGGCCACTCAAAAGTGGCCTTCTTTAGCTACTTTTATCTAGCTCTGAATCTTGGTTCCTTGTTCTCAAATACCATTTTGGGGTACTTCGAGGATGAGGGAATGTGGGCTCTTGGTTTCTGGGCATCTGCTGCCTCAGCCTTTGCTGCGCTGGTTCTGTTTCTTGTTGGGACTCCAAGGTATAGACACTTCAAGTCCAGTGGCAATCCTCTCTCCAGACTTTGCCAAGTCCTTGTTGCTGCATCAATGAAGTGGAGAATCCAAATGCCAACGGAGGGAGAAGAAGACTTATATGACCCCGACACGAAAGAGTCTTCTACCAATGGAAACAGAAAGATTCTCCACACTCATGGGTTCAAGTAAGTCAGAAAAGCTAATTACAAACAAACAATTTATGAAGTAATGTTAGTAGTCACATTCGTTTTGATTCACTCAATTTCACTTATAACACGTTTGATAAAATAGGCCAAGTACGGCTTAGTGAAGTGGCAGAACTCAGTAAAACCAGATTCTGTCATTTGCAACAATTAGTAACTAGCATTACTCCAATCTATGCAGGAGTTCCTTAAACTAGATGAATAATTTGAAGTGCAGCTGAAATTTAGAGCTTTGAGGCTGCATGGCATGACTTTCTCTCAGTTAATTTATATAATTGTTTATGGGCACGGCATGATTTACTAACACCCAGACATTCATGATTAGTTGCTGTTCAACCAAGCCATAAGAATTTGATTATCTGTGAAATATCCTAATGTCATCTGTACTGTAGGTTCTTGGATAGGGCAGCATTTATATCATCAAGAGATTTAGAGGACCAGCAAACCGGCCTTTACAACCCCTGGCGTCTCTGTCCCATAACCCAAGTTGAAGAAGTGAAATGCATTCTAAGACTTCTTCCAATTTGGCTCTGCACAATAATATACTCAGTGGTTTTCACACAAATGGCTTCTCTTTTTGTGGAGCAAGGTGCTGCCATGAAAACCACTATTTCCAATTTCAGAATACCAGCCGCAAGCATGTCTAGCTTTGACATCCTCAGTGTAGCTCTATTCATCTTCTTTTACCGACGTGTTCTTGATCCACTCGTTGGAAGACTAAAAAAATCAGATTCAAAGGGGCTTACAGAGCTTCAGAGAATGGGAATTGGCCTTGTTATAGCAGTCATGGCAATGGTTTCAGCCGGAATAGTTGAATGCTACAGGCTTAAATATGCAAGAAATTGCCCCAACTGCAATGGCACGAGCTCTTTAAGCATCTTCTGGCAGGTTCCTCAGTACGTGTTCATAGGAGCTTCTGAAGTTTTCATGTATGTGGGTCAGCTGGAATTCTTCAACGCTCAGACACCGGATGGATTAAAGAGCTTTGGAAGTGCACTTTGCATGACATCCATCTCACTTGGGAACTATGTCAGTAGTTTCATTGTTAGTGTAGTGATGAAGATCTCAACTGAGGACGACATGCCAGGTTGGATTCCTGGAAACCTCAACAAAGGTCATCTGGACAGGTTTTACTTCCTCTTAGCTGCCTTGACATCAATTGACTTGATCGTCTATATTGCTTGTGCAAAGTGGTACAAGTGTATACAGCTGGAAGGGAAATGGGAAGAGCATGATGAACCTGACAGCTATAAAGTCTAATTTGCTAAACATTCTATTTTACTCGTAGAGTACATTTTCTTAATTCAAGAAGTGAGAAATAGACACAAATATAACGTTATGTCTCACACAAGTGAGAGTCATTCTATGTTTGTCTATCGCTCTCCTCTGAAATAAGAAAACTTGCTTACTCTGTTAATGAGATAGAATTTCAGCTAATTTGCAAAGTACAGCAGTCAAAGGCAATGGCAGGCATATATCAACAAGAGAAAGAATGGAACAATTCTTCCCAAAAACTTTGGTCATAGCTTTGCTGGAAGAAATATCTACTGGTTTTCTGTAAGAGAAGCCCATTTTGCCCAAGTCTCTTACAACTGCACTCTCACACACCTAACTCGGGCTTTCTGTTTATAATCTTGGAGCTAAGTTGTGTAATGCTAAAGGCTAAACTTGAAGATGCAATGACGATTTTAGGGTCTCTTTAAAACTCCCTTCTTTCTCATTTGTTCTTTCATTGCTACTACCAATGGCGTTAATTGAGTGATTGCGGTTCCAGTATTTTCCAAACGGTCCCCATTTATTTTCAGAGCTTACCTATGCTGGGGAGTTCAGATACCTCTTTTCCCAGAGCTACTGTAACTAAAGTAAATATAATCTAATTAAAAAGAAATTATTGCCCACATTGATAATTTATATAAAATTAATGTCCGATGAAAAAAAAATTTCTCTTGAAACAAATGGAATCAAAAGCCCTGACTTCTTGTGTTATCTTCCTTGCTGAGCAAGCAACAATAGAATGTTTGGGTAAGGCTCCTATATATAAGCCCAAGTACAAGCTTCTAATGCATTTCACTCGTTTCTCTCCCCCAACCTTGAGTTGAATTCTCACCTGCAACCCTTGAGTTGAATTCAATCAAGAAATCTCACAAAAGATGAAGCTTTCCTTCAAGTTTCAAGACGACCTCTTTCAACGGGATCATGACAGGCAAATTGTGACAGCAAAGTTGCCCATCACCATCTTCAACGTGCCTCTCAGTTCCGGTGTCACCGCCACCACTGCCCAGTCGGCCTCCGACTTCGCCTTCTCTCTCTCCACCAATTTCTCGTTTGGTCCATCCTTCAAGATATCTTACGCTCTCACTTCTTCCTCTTCCGCCATTGCTCCTTTTTCTCTTTCCGTTAAATCTGGCGTGGGCATGTTTGGCTCCCCGCACGATTCACCTGTCGTTTTTTCTGCTAATTTTTCTCTTTCTCCTGCAAATATCCTAGTCCCAGCTTTCTTTATACATTTTAAGCCCCAATTTGGTAACTTTTACCTGGATAAAGTTTTTCGCTCAAACCCAAGCCCTGATCAAATTTCTGAGTCTCCTCATAATGGTTCGCTGAATAACGGTGAAATTGGAAACGGGTTTGACTCTGAGACTTCAATGGCCCCGAAGAATAATTCAAGATATAATCTTTCACCAGAAGTTGCTGTTATGGCTAGGACAGTGATGCCGGTTACCAACAGGCTATCCCTGAATTTGCGTTGGTGTATGAATTTTCGTAGGAATATGGGATTGAAAACGCCATACTTGACTTTAAACAAGATTGAGTTCGAGAGGGTTGGTGAAGCGAAGAAGAATAAGCAGTGTATGGAAAATTTTTCTGACAGCGGGTTGCAGTTGTTGAAGAGTATGCGTATTTGGATGTCAAGTAACTTAGAGAATGTGGAGAAGGAAAGGGGGAAGATTAAGTTGATATTAGATGAGATGAAAATGGAAGCTTTAACAAGCAATAGGAATAATGGTACTGGGAAGAAGAAAGTATTGCAGCATTCAGGTGAGAGCTCTGGTGAATTTTGGAGAAGCAAAAAGAACGGCAAACAGAACTAAAGTTGTCAATGTTAGCCAAGTATCAGGCCAGCGAACAGTGTGAAATCTGAATTGCAGAAAGCCATAAAAAGGCTGCTTCCATTTTAGCTAGGTTTCCTGCAAATGCTAAAATGTCCATGTTAGGTTTAACCAGATCATATTGAGTGGTTATTGCTGTGTATGAAAGTGGATGCGATCAATCTTATGACCAAAAAAGCACCAAAAGTTCAGTGTGAAATTTTACATTTGCTTTTGCCTATGTGCTGAACCCGAAAGCTGTATTTTTGGATATGAATGGATATTGAACTGCGATTCAGGTGATTGGCGGAACAAATCTAAATTTCTCCCCATACTCATTGCTTATTTAGTGTGGTTGCAGTTCATATTTTCATCTGTAGATCTGTTTTCGGACTAATGCTTTGTTCGATATGATTTCAATATAATTTATTTCATTTCATTTATAAATGAAATTTTATGTCTAAAAATTATGTCAAAATATTTAATTTATTTATAAAATAATTCTATTATTTAATACATATTTTAAAATATATAAAATTTAATTAAAAAATAAATTTTAATTATATCATATAAATAAAATATTAAAATAAAAGTGAAATATATAATACAATATGTATTTATTTAAGGTAGAATAAAATGAATTTTAATAAAATATTTGATAATTTTAATGAATTTTATAAATGATGTAAATATAATTAAATAGAAATAATTAAAAACTTTACCTTTAATTTAAATATCATTTAAAAATAAATAAAATCTCGCAAACGCTTCCATGAAGTGCTGCAGCTGCAAATTGCGGAGTCCTCGTTATTTAGACTGCAATATATTGACATGTATGGTGCCAAATGAAAAAATGAGGGGAGTCAAGAAATAAAGGTTGGGGGTGATTATTCAGAATAATCTATTAAAATAATCAAAATTCATAATGTGGGAGCCAAGGCCGCTGGCCACGCTTGGTGTCCTTTATTTATAGAACAAATAGTGAACTAAACATGGAATTTGGTAAATTTTATTGTTTCAATGACAAAATGCAAGTTAAAAAAAATCCTAAATCCTATGTAACAAAAGGAATTGTGTGGGCCATGTTATGGGCCAGGCAAAGTTTCTGGAAAATGAAGGCCCGGCAGAGTTATGGATTAGAAGAACTTGTTAGAAGCCCTAATAGGAATTCAAAAGGGGCTTGAGAAAATATTGTGAATTCCCGATCCATGTTAAGATCCGAGTTTCAGGCTTTGTTTAAAGCATCCCATTTCGAGCGAACGTTTGTGTGAACAATGGCGACCTCAGCAACTGGGTGTAATAACAAGAGAGAAAACTCGGCGAAAGCGACGGTGGCCGATCAGATTTCTCAGGCGGTGCAATCCACCTCCAACCTCCTTCACCTCATGCAACAATCTTCTCCTGCTCAGGTACCCATTCTCTCTTCGCCTCCACTCTTTTTTTCCTCAGATTTTTCAGTATTACT
>JANHAO010002223.1:0-29483 GCA_026873985.1 Saraca asoca
TGAAGCTATTTTTATTAGGTATTCTTCATCTAGCAAAGCCTTTCATGTTTATAACAAAAGGACTTTGAAGATTGAAGAATCCATACATATTATTTTTTATGAGTTTACCTTAAACGCAGACAAGATAAAAGCAGAAGATGATCAATAGAATTGGTTGCCCTTTGACACTAATTCAGAGGAGCAACAAGATCAATTAAAGATAAATACTCTTGATCCAAAGAAAGATGATGATGATGATACAATTATCCTGGATATCTCTGCACTAAGTACTTCTCAGAAACAATGGAAGTTCATAGAAGGTCATCCTAGAAACTTGATAATAGGAGAAGCAACTAAATGGGTAACACATAGTCATTTACGAAATATCTGCAATTATTTAGCTTTTCTTTCACAAATTGAGCCTAAAAACATTCAAGAGGCCTTAAAAGATAAAAATTGAATCTTAGCTATGCATGAAGAACTGAACCAATTTAAAAGAAACTAAGTTTGGACACAGGTACCAAAACCTGAAAATAGTTTAGTTACAGGTACTTGATGGGTCTTTCAAAATAAATTAGATGAGAATGGTTTGATTATAGGAAATAAAGCAAGGTTAGTTGCAAAAGGTTATAATCAGGAAGAAGGAATAGACTATGATGAAACCTTTGCACTAGTTGCTAGGTTAGAAGCTATTAGGATGTTACTAGCCTTTTCCTACTCTAGAAATTTTAAACTTTTTCAAATGGATGTTAAAAGCACTTTTTTAAATGGATACATTTTGGAAGAGATATATGTTTAGCAACCCCTTGGATTTGAGGATCGCCTCCATCCAGATCATGTTTTCAAGCTTTAAAAAGCTTTATATGGATTAAAGCAAGCTCCTAGAGCTTGGTATGATAGGTTGTGTAAATTTCTAATATAAAAGGGTTTTAGAAGATGAAAGATTGACACCACATTATTCATAAAAGAAAAAGGAAAACATATCTTACTAGTTCAAGTCTATATAGATGATATAATATTTGATTCTACTGATGATGTTTTGTGTAAAGATTTTTTTGAGATTATGCAGAGCTAGTTTGAGATAAGTATGATGGGAGAACTCACTTATTTTCTTAGATTGCATATCAAATAGTGCACAACCGGTATTTTTTTGAACCAAACAAAATAAACAATTGATTTGATAAAAGGATTTGAATTTGATAGTTGCAAGCTGATTAGGACACCAATGAGTCCTGCACTCAAATTAGACTCAAATAAAAATGGTAAAAGTATAGATGTAACACTATATAGAGGAATGATGGGAAGTTTGCTTTACTTGACTACTAGTTGACCTAATTTTATGCTGAGTGTTTGTTTGTGTGCTAGATACCAAACTAATACAAAAGAATCACATCTTAAAGTAGTAAAAAAAAAATTTAGATATCTTATTGGAACTAAAAATTTGGGGTTATGGTATCCAAAAATAGATACTTACAATCTGCTTGGCTATTCTGATGTAAATTATGCTAGTGGCAAGACTGACAGAAAAAGCACTAGTGGTGCTTGCCAGTTCATTGGGCATTCACTAGTCAATTGGTGTTGCAAAAAGCAGAACTGTGTAGCACTTTCCACTATTGAGGTAGAATACATAGCAATTGGAAGTTATTGTGCTCAAATTTTGTGGATGAAATAGCAACTTTTGGACTATGGATTGAAATTTGACAAGATACCTATAATGTGTGATAATACAAGTGCTATTAACCTCACTAAAAATCCTATTATACATTCAAAAACAAAACAATACAAATAAAACACCATTTTCTTAGAGATCATGTCCAAAGAGGTGACATCTCAATTGAGTTTATACAAACAGATTTTCTACTAGCTAATATCTTTACAAAATCGCTGGATGAAAAACAATTTGTATTCATTCGAAGAGAGCTTAAGATGTTAGACTCTTTAGAAAATAATTTTGATTGAATAATATTTGATAACTTCATGTTTTAATGTTTTGATATTCTAACTTGCATGTATGATTTTATTATAATTTCTAACTTGAGCATTGGAGTTTCTTTAGTTTCTTTTATAGGTGTATAACATGTGAATTAAGGTTTGAATTATTTTTTCTTAACTCGTACTGATCAATCTTAGTATATACTTAAATGTGCAAGTTTTTTGGCTTAAAACTACTTAAAATAGTCTTCATGTTTTTTAAATCAAGTTCAGAATCGATTCCAATTTTTTCAGGTTTAATTTGAATTTTTGAATCGATTCATGATTCAAAAATTTGCACCATAAGTTGATTCCTAAACTGATTCATAACATTTTCAAATGTTTCAACCTATTTTTATAATTTCTGAAAACTTCTATTCACTATAACCAATTTGATTGACGAATCGATTCACTATCAGATAAATCAATTTCCTAATTGATTCAAAATCTATAGTTACAAACTAGAGAATACTTTTTATTTCAATTCATATTATGATTTTTTTTTCTTTCTTAAAATCAATTTTAATACAAGCTTTTTTAATTAATTGGAAGAATAACTAGCTAAGGGGGAGCATAGTTACTCTTGATATTACTATTAATGAGTAATGTTTTCAATGATTTTATTTTTGAAAAACTAATTTTTTTTCTTCTTTTTAATGTGCCAAAAGGGGGAGGAAAATGAAATTTTCAAATATTTTTGATTTCTTGAAGAAAAGATATTGATGAAATATAAAATTTTTTATTATCATATAAAATTGTTTTTTTTTTTGAAACTTTGAATCTCTCATTTGAAATTGTTTATCATCATTAAACAGGGGGAGATTGTTAGGCTAGGTTATCCTAGTTGCATATTTTCCTTGATTTTGATGTTGAAAAATAATTTTAGTTTATATTACAATCTAACTACATGAGTCTAAGCATTTACTTGTTTTGTAAGATTCAAAGCTACTCAAAGTTAATCAAAAGATCTACATTAGTACTAAGTCTTTTGTTTGATTTCATAGGATCTTTTGTAAGTAAGTCCTAAAACAAGTTGTTTCAATTATATTTAAAAAAAACAACTTGATTTGATATAGCAATAATCATTCTTAAATGAGTATTTAATCAAAAGATTTTTAAATAAACTTTTCATATGTTCTTTCACAAGTAGAACTTTTATAAAAATTATTTTTGACTACTAGAATCGATTCACCAATCAATTTATGTATAAAAACTTATGAAATCAACTAAAATCGATTCATGAATCGATTTATGAAGAAAAGGTTTTAAAAAATTTTCTTACCGAAGGTTTAGAATTTTCTTTGAATCAATTCACCAATTGATTCAACATCTATTTTCAAAAAACTATGATTCGATTCAAAAATTGATTTGCTGAAAATTTTTCACATAATTTGAATCGATTCATAAATTGACTAGTTTATTATAAATTTGTACTTAGTTATAACTATCACAAATCGATTCATGAATTGATTCAAGAATAGAAAATCAATTTTTTTTAAAATGTCAGTTATCATAGCTATAAAAATGCCAAACCTCATTTGTTTTACAAGAATTCAAAACAAATTTAAAATTGATTTGCAGAGAAACTCTTAGAGCAAAAATGTGATCTGGCTATCTCATTACTCTTCATCAAATAATTCAATCTTGATTCAACTTGTTGAAGGATTTACCTTAGATCATTGAGATATCCATCTCAATCTGAATATTGTATCTTTAACTTTTTCTCTCTTTATTTTCTATTTTACATTTCTAAGTTTTAGGAATTTGGATACAAAGGAAGAGGTTGATCTTCCCTTTGCATCCTTCTAGAATTGTTAGATTGATTACAATTAGTAAGAGGTGCATTGAATTCTTGTAGAGTTTTCTAACTGATGAGGTTGATCATAGCTAAAGGAGATTAGAGAATTTTTGCATCATAGGTAGGCAAGAGCCCTGTAAAAATCTTCTAAACTGGCATTCAGGAAGCCTAGTTAAATTCTTGTGAATTGTAATAGAAGAGATCATTCAGTTAAGGGTTGATCCAGTGGAGTATACTTGAATTGCAATTTCAATTCAAGTTGAACCACTTTAAAAATTTCTATGTTTTGATCTTTTCTTTACTATCTTTATTGCTTCTACATATTATTTAATTTCCACAAAAATTTCACAATTTGGCCTTATAATAATCTAATTTGATTCTTGTCAATTGAAAAGACTTCTGTTGTGCACACTTAGTCAAATTGCAACTAATATAGTTGTTAAAAATCATTTAGAATAAATAAATAAAATCAAAGAGTATACAACATTCTTTAATGAGAATAAGGGGAAGATTCAAAGTTATATCTTATCTTTCTTATCATATTTCAGGACCAACAACGATTTATTGCAAATGCACTATACATTCTTTATTTCATCACATAACTATTATAATTAATTGTCATATTAATAATATATGAAGCCAATTGTTAAATTCAATAATATTAGATTATAATTACCTATTTATGATTTTTTAGTTGTTATATTTGCTTTAGTGGGGCTTATATAAGATTAAATCAAGGAAATAGGAAATATTTTTGAAAGAAGTGGAGTTAGGCTGAAAACATGGAAATTTTTGAAGATGCAATTAGAATTGCAGTAGGATTGTTGAAGAAATTTGAGTAGAATCGCAATTAGGATCAGGAAATTCAAGTATGAAAGATTTGACTTGACTTGAGGAAATTCAATTGAAAATGCAAGTCTACTCACCAAAATGTGCAACCATTTAGGAAGTCCAATTACATACATGATCAAGATTGTGATAAGGATCAAAGAACAAGGTAGGAAGATTCAATTTGAATCAATCTAGTTCAAATTCCGATTGGGATCGCAAGAACAAAATGGTTGGATTTTTGTGAGCATGATCGCGAATCAAGTTCAAAAGTTGCGATTTGACTCACATGAGCATGTATTACATGATAGCAATAGAAAAATAGGGGAAGTAACTTCTAATTTAGCACTATATCATTGGATCCTAACATAGCATGTTTTGAAAGTTTAAAATAAGCTTCAAACTCAACTATTTCAATAGAAAACTAGTTATTATGTCATTAAACCCATTTAGTCCTAACTTTACCACAAAATTATGAGAAAAACCCATTTTGTCAACTTGCATAATAATTAATAAATCACAAGCAATAAACATTCTATAATTCACAAGAATTGTAAAAGTTACTCACTTGTGAATTGGAAACACAAGATCACTACTGATCCCACAAAAAATCTTCAATATTCTTCATAAACAAAGAGAAGAGCACATTAGCTTCTTAACTATTTCTAAGTTTTTCTTTCAGTAAACAATTATATACCATTTGGTTATGGTTTCATGGTAGAGAAACAAACTAAATATACAATATTTAAACCTTAAAACTTCAGAAAAATCACATGTGTTCCTGAAGTGAACAATAACATGAATCGTGACTGCAAACCTAAAAAATTTAGATATCTAGTTATACTTAATAAATCCATATGATTTTGATATCAAATTAAAGAGGAAAAAGAAATGATTCAATTATAAAAATTTCAAAAAATAACATGAAGAAGTAAGTCACTTACTTAAAGAGAGAGTGAATGTAGAAAGAGAATCCAAACTTGAAGAAGAAGTAGGCCGCATGGGTAGCAACCAGAAGAAGCCAAAGAAAAAGAAAAGGAAGTTGGCCAGTAAGGGGCAAAATAGAAAAAGATAAAGTCAAATCCTCAACTTTGACTTCACTTAAAATATTTCCCTTTTTTTAATACTTTTTTCTATTTTTTTCATTTTGAGCTAAAAATTAACATACTCATCGATCATCGTTGGTCATGAAATTTTTTCACAAATTAGTTAAATTAATATTCTTTTTAATTACTATAATTTTACTTTCACTGGATACCCATGGCTCTAGTTTTGATCTTTTCAAAAAATTTTGAAAATTAAATCTTGATAACATGAATTTAATTTTCTAGACATCCATAATGGGAACTTTGATTATTTGAAAATTTCTGAAATTCATATAATCTATTTATAATACATCTGGACTCCTTGCAGCCCTAAATTATAGTTTTAAATTCTTAAAAATTTTAAATTTACCCTTTTTGAAATTTCCTAAAAAGCCAACTTATTATTGAAATTAACTTTAGAAAATTTGAGGTAATACAATTCTCCCCCTTAAAAGAATTTGTCCTTGAATTCTAGATGGTGATAGTAATTTAACTAGAATAATCAATAGTTGCAATTAATACTTTACTAAATAATTATTATATTTGTCTTTTATTGAATAATCAAGGATATTTTTCTTGCATATCAATTTCTAATTCCTACATGGCCTCTCATTCATCATGTCATCGCCACATTATTTTAACCATCAGAACTTCTCTAGATCTTAGTTTTCAAACTTGTCAATCAAAAATAGTTGTCGGTTACTCCTTATAGGTTAATTGGGTGCCTAATTGGATTGGTTCTTCCTCAATGATATGAGATTCATCTGGAACATATTTCCTCAGCATATAGACGTGGAATACCGAGTGGATTCCTTGCAATTTGGATGGCAATTCTAGTTGATACACTATAGCTTCCATGTGTTTGGAAATTTGAAATGGTCTAATATATCTGAGCGTCAATTTTCTCTTTTTGCCAAATTGCATGACTCCTTTCATAGGGGATACTTTGAGAAACACCTAATCATCAACTTTGAAATCTAATTCCCTTCTTCTTTTATTCAAGTTTGACTTTTGTCAGTCTTGAGCCTCCTTTATTTGATTATGAATCAATTTCACTTTTTTCGTAGCATTTGTTATAAGGTTTGGACCTAACGACCTTGCCTCATCGGGTTCAAATGAGCTAATTGGAGACCGGCACCTCCTCCCATACAATACTTCAAATAATGCCATTTGAATACTAACTTGGTAAATGTTATTATAGGCAAATTCAATATATGGTAAATATTTTTCCCAATTTCCCTCAAAATTTATTGTGCATGCTCGAAACATGTCCTTTAAAATTTAAATTATTTGCTTTGATTAGCCATCGATCTTTGAATGAAAAGCAGTATTGAACCATAATTGAGTACCCAATGCTTCCTGGAATGATTGCTAAGAATAGAAAGTAAATTAAGTACCACAATCTGAGATAATCATCAGTGGTACACTATACAAAGGAACTATTTAATCAAGATAAATTTGTATATATTTAGTAGTTGAACAATTTGCCTTAATAGGCAAGAAATGAGCCAAATTAGTTAAGTCATTAATGATGATCCAAATCGAATCATAATCCTTTTAGCAACTTTGGCAAACCAATTAGGAAGTCTATGTAGTACCATCCTATTTCCATTCTAGAACCTTAATGGATTGATGTAACCATACTAGACGTTAATGTTTTGCCTTTACTTGTTTACACATAAGGCATCTAGTCACATATTCAAGCACATCTCGCTTTATTCCATCCCATCAAAACACCTTTTTCAAGTCATGGTACATTTTAGATGCTCTTGGATGCATTATGTAAGAAGAATTATGAGTCTGATGTAGCAAATCATCACGAACACTCAAAAGAACCCATAATCATCCTTTATTTTTAAGCACACCTATCTCGTTGATTGTGAATTTCAAGTCTGGCTCTGCTTCTACCTTTTGTCTAGGAATAACATATTGTGGGTCCTATTTATTAGCTCTTTTGAAGCAATCGATCACCACCGATTGTATTGTCATGTAGGCCAAAATCAAGGTCTGCTTTGGAATTTCTAGTTGCACTCCAACTCCACTACTTTTGGGTAGAAACACATTAACTTTTCTTCTTTAGAAAGAAGATAAGCTAAACCACTTGTCGATTTGTAACTTAACACATCTACCATTACATTTGTCCTTTTAGGATGATACAGTATTGAACACTAGTAATCTTTTACCAATTTTATCTATCACCACTGTTGAAGATTAAGATCTTTTTGTTCAAAAATGTATTTCAAGCTTTTGTAATCAGTATAAATTTCACACATTTCTCTGTTTAGGTAATGCCTCCATATTTTCAATGCAAAGATTATAATTGCCATTTCCAGATCATGAGTAGGGTAATTCTACTCATGTTTCTTCAACTATCATGATGCAGAGGCAATGACTTTTCCATTTTGCATCAATACACATCCTAGAGATTTGGGAGGCATCATAATACACTGCATAAACGCCTGTCCTTAAAGGTGTTGCTAGCACTAGGGTTGTCATTGAGCATCTTTTTAACTTTTGGAAGCATTCTTTACAAATAGGAGTCTAATCAAATCGTACCCCTTTCTAAGTAAGCTTGGTCATCAAACTAGAGATCTCAGGAAAATCTCCAACAAATTTTTGGTAATATTCAGCTAACCCTAAGAAACTTCAAATTTTTGTGACTTTCCATCATGATGAAAAAATCCTAGTTATGATCGGTGTAAATATCATTCCTGATTTGAATATTCACTAACCTTTATCATTTATTCCTTACAATTATTTTAGTATTTTCTTAGTGATAATCATCTGAATCCCATTGACTGACTATATTACAATAAACTCAAGAAAGATAGAGATGCTCATAGAAAATGTATATACATAAATTATATAATTTACACTAGCATCACCTAACAAGCCAATGCCAATATTGCCAGATTGTACCAAATTCTTACAAATTGTTTATACATAGACTATTTTCAACCTTCCCTAAAAACCTAAGATCCATATCAAACTACCTTATGTACTTCTCAAACAAGGCATTCAAAAGAAGTTAGATTAATCTATATCTTACAATAACTTCAAAATCATAGGTTAACCTAACTAAACCCTATGACCCTTCTATTTACAAGTTTTTCAAAAAGGGTAGCAAAATTGTTTACACATTGATGGTAGACCTTTTAGGGGTTAAACCATCCAAAGGTCATCATTAAAGGTACATTGGATGGTTCTAGTGGAATGATTTTGACATCATGAAGAACTTTGTATCCTGCCAAATTCAAGATGATGGCATAATAGATGTTTATTTAATATGATCCTAAGAGGCTAGAGACTATGATGGTGTAAATATCAGTGGTGATTTCTATCATGTTGTTATCCATTCTTCCTTTGCAAGGGTAGGATTGGTGACAATGTCTTAAGAATCTAAAAAATAATCCATAAGAGAATGAGTCTGGGGCTCAGTGAATAAAATGTACCAAACTTATGAACTCTTCAAACAATAAAAGATATATATGAATATACAAGTAATCATACCTCAATTGGATAGCTATTTTTCATGCAAATTTCATAAACAAATATTAAATAATAGAGATCCATCATGAGGATGATCACATCACAATCTTTCTAATGTATTATGCTGAGTCAGGCTCTCATAACCACAAGTCACCATTTTTGGTTCAATATGTATTCCAATTTCATAATATCACATCTCAATATTTCATATGGCAATATAAACAAATCAAGCATGTCATTACAATGAATCATAAATCTCCACATAATCATAGCTTTATCCCTCCAAGCCAGCCTTATTCTACTTATCATTCCAGAATACGTAGATCTAGGATTTAGTTCATTATTCCCTATCACAACCCATCATTCACATTTTAAACTTTATAATGGCTTTCAAACAGTCACGAATATCAATCCTATAGTAGATACATCATCAAGATCATATTAACACATTCCATCATCATTCATGATATCATGTTCTATTTTGGATTTTATGAAAAGTAACAACCATTAAGAAATATAATTCTCATAACAACTATATCACATCATTCTCATTCAGCCACAATCCTGGTAACAAGAGTTACATCTTGTTTGCAAATGCACTACACATTTTTTGTTATGTTATATGACTATTATAATTAATTTCATATTGATAATTTATATAGCCAATTATTAAATTTAATAATATTAGATTATATTCACCTATTTATGATTTCTTAATTTTTCATAATCAATTTAATAGGGTTTATACAAGACTAAACTAAAGGAATAGGAAATATTTTTAAAAGAAGTGAGGTTGGGCTAAGAAATGTAGAAATTTTTGAAGATGTGATCAAAATAGCGAGTGAGATCTTTGAAGAAATTTGAGTAGAATCATGATTAGAATTAAGGAGTTCAAATGTGAAAATTTCAATTTGATTCAAGGAAAATCAGTTATAATTGCAAGTCTACTCGTCAAATTGAGCAACTTTTCGAGAAGTCTAATTACAAATGAGGTTAGGATTGTGATTAGAATTGAAAAATAGAGTATAAAAGATTGATTCAAATTGTACAAATCTAGTTCAAGTTTTAATTCAAATTGTAAGAGCTAAACTTCTAGGATTCTATGACTATGATCACAGGTTTAGTTCAAAAAGTTACAATTTGACTCGTATGAGTAGAAATTGCAAGTAATAGCAAAAAAATAAGGGCAGATAACGTCCAATTCAACCATACACTATAAGATCTCATCATAACATGTTTTGAAAGCTCAAACATACATAAAATCCAACTATTTCAATAGCAACTAATCATTTTATTAGTTAATCCATTCAATCACAAATTATGCCTCACAATCACAAAAACTATTTCTATCAACTATTATCAAATATTTGGCAGATCATAAGCAAGGAACACATATTAATTCACAATAATGGTAAAAGTTACTCACAAACGGTTACGCCAAATCACTATTGATCTCACCTATAAACCTAATCAAAAAGAAAAGTATGTTAGCTTCTTTGTTATTTGAATGTTTTTCTTTTAGCAAATAATTAGATATCATTTGATTATGATTTCATTACATAGAAACAGACTAAATACACAAGATTTGAGCTCTAAAACTTCAGAAAATTGGTATGGGTTCTTGAAATGAACAGTGACATGAATAGTATTTGTTAACTTCAAAAATTCATAACTTGAATTACATCCAATGAATTACTATGATTTTGATATCAAAATGAAGATGAAGAAGAGATGATTCAATAGTAAAAATTTGAGAAAATAATAAGAAAAGTTAGTGAGCTTACTTGATCAGAGAAAGTGAAGGTAGAAAGAGAAAGAGCTAAGCTTATGGAAGAAAATTTTGCATGAGTTTTTGCAATATGGAAATTGAAGAAGAAGAAGGGTAAGTCGACTAAAAGAGGGGTAGAATGGGAAAAGTAAGTCAATTTCCCAATAACTATAAGATGACCATTTTCCTTTTTAGCAATTTTTCTATTTTCTCCATTTTGTGCTCAAATTTAACATATTTATCAATCACCAATGACTATGAAATTTCAATATAAATTAGTTACATTAAATACCTTTGTAATGGCTTTCATTTTATGTTCATCCAATATTTATAACCTTAGTTTTGATATTTTCAAGGCTTTTCAAAAATTAAATTTTAACAATATAAATTTGTTCTTTGACATTCACAACAAGAATTTGATGTCTGAAATATTTTTAAAATTTCATATGACTTATTTCTACTATATCTGGGCCTCCGTGGCTTTTGATCTAAAATTTTGAATTCCTCAAATTTTCAATTTCCCTATTTTGGTATCAAAATTAATTTTAAAAAATTTGAGATATTACACCATTGTAGCTCTAGGCCAATTCTCTATAGCTTCTATTTTTTAAGGATCAACTTGTATCCCTTCTTGTGTTACTACATGACAAAGAAATTATTTAATGCTAGTCACCTAAAACTCACATTTAGAAAATTTTGCATACAACCTATGCTCTTACCAAGTCTATAACACTAGCCTTAAGTGTTGGTCATGCTACTCCTTAATTTTAGAATGTACCATGGTATCATTGATAAACAACCACAAATTTATCCAAAAATGGTTTGAAAATTTGATTCATTAAGGTCATAAAGTGTGCATATTAGAAAATGTCATTCTTATTTTATTAAATTTATTGATGATTTTTCAAGATTTGGAAAGTCATATTTTTTACTTAATATAAGCAAGATAATAGAGGTTTTAAGCAATTTAAGTTAAAAGTATTGAATACTAGTAGAAAAAATATTAAGATTTTTTTTTAGTAGAAGTGAATATTAATTTGATTTGTTTTATAATTTTATAATAAGAATGGTATTGTTTATTTTCTTATTATGCCACATATACTCGAATAGAATGGTGATTCTAAAACACACAATAGAACCTTGCCAAAAATGGTGATGTCTATTTTGGCTTTTGTCAATTTTGTTGCTATTTTTTTGGATGAGTTCTTATAATACCCCAAATTTTCTAAAATCAATTTTGGCAATGAAATATGAAAAATAAAAATTTTGAAGAATTCAAAATTTTAGATTTGAAGTTATGAGAGACTTAAATATTGTAGAATAGGCTATATAAAATTTTAGAAATATTCAAAAATTTGAGTTATTGTTATAAATGTTCAAATGATAAAAATTTATATTTTTGAGAATTAATTTCTATAAAACTTTGAAAATATTGGAATTAAGGCTATATTTATTGAATGAGTACAAAATTAAAGCCGTTACAAAAGTATTTAATTCAACTAATTTATAGTAAAATTTTGTGATCCTTAGAGATTGACAAATATGTTAAATTTGAGTTCAAAATGGAAGAAATAGAAAAATTACTAAAAAAGGAAAATTGTCAACTTGTAGTTATTAGGAAGTTAGCCTATTTTTTCCCATTTTGCCCTCCTATTAGCCAACTCCTTCTCTTCTTTTTCTTGGCTGTGGACTATTGAAGTCATGCAAATCATCTTCTCCTCCAAGCATTCATATTCTTTCTCTACCTTTATTCTCTCTCTCTCTCTCTCTCTCTCTCTCTCTCTCTCTCTCTCTCTCTATAATTAAGCTTACTAACTCTTCTTATTATTTTCTTAAATATTTATTGTTGAATCTTCTCTTCTTCCTCTTAGTTTTAATATCAAAATCATGCTGACTCATTGGGTCAAACTCCAGATATAAATTTTTGAAAATTTCTTTTACTATTTACATCACTATTCAACCCATGAATCAACTTGGCTTTTCTAGCATTTTAGAGCTTGGATTTATTAGATATAGTCGATTTCTATTAAATTGAATCATAATTTAAATATATAAGCTTAATTGAAAAGAGAAATCCTTGGAAAAGTTTGAAAGCTAATAGACTCTTCTTTTGTATTCTTCAAGAGTATAGGCAGACTTGGTGATTTTAGCTGCACTTTTGTGTTTCTAGTTATCAAGGTGAATATTTCTTACCATTCTTATGAATTAATATATATTTCCTTGCTTGTGATATGCTAAATAATTGATGATAGATGATAGAAATGGGTTTTAAGATTGTAAGGCTTAATCCATGACTAAAAGGATTAATTAATTAACTAATTATTTTGTGATTGAAATAGTTGGGTTTTGTATCTGTTTAAGTTAACAAAATAGGTTGTGATAAGACTTTGTAGAATATGATGAGTTGGAAATTGTCTTCTCTTATTTTTCTGCTACTGCTTGCAATTTCTGCTCATGCGATTCGAATCGTGGCTTTTTAAACTATACCAGCAATCATGCTCATACAAATCTAGAAGTTTTGATCTTATGATTTGAATCGGGATTTAAACTAGATTCATGTTGATTCAAATCGACCATCCTTACTCTATTTTTTTATTCTACTAGCAATTTTGATTGGATTTGAAACTGGAATTCTTGAACATTTGTACATTTTGGCAAGTAGATTTGCATATAAAACTAGATTCCTTTGAGTCAAATCAAGTCTTCCTCTTTCAAATTCCTTGATTGTGATCATGATTCCACTCCAACTTCTTCAATGATTTTGATCGCAATCCTGATCTCATTTCCATAAATTTCTACATTTCTTGGCTTGTTTTCACACCTATTGAATCTATATTGGATTTTAATTGGTTTAGTCTTGATTGAACCTTGTGTAGCGATAAAGAACTCTTATGAGAATAATTAATAAATGAGAAAGTATGCTTATATGTATTAATGTGAATATTATAATACATTTATTGTGAATGCCTTGGTTATGTAAAGTGAAGGCAAGTATGAGATATGAAATGGTGTGTGGCACCATGAATGACTTTGAAACATGATCATGTGATACTGATGAGGTGTGATGGGGAATAATGAACTAGATCTTAGATCTATACATCTTAATTGATGAGTGGGATAAAGATGGATAAGAGGAATAACGTTGCATTGGAGTAACAAGGAGATTTACATTTCCTACTATGAAATATTTAAACTGTTTGTTACCATATGAAATGTTGTAATGTATGACTACATGAACGAAATATATAGTGAGCCAATAAGATGGCCGATGGCTATGAGAGCCTAACTTGACACAATGTTCAAAGGTAGCATAATGTGAATTTATTCAAATATGAATCTGTGATGATTAATAAATGCTCATGAAGGTTTATATGAGAGATAGCTAAATAGATGAGGTATGAATGCTTGTATTTGTACATGTTATTGTTGTTTAGTGAGTTCATAAGTCTAGTACATTTTATTCACTAAGCCTCAGACTCATTCTTCTATGGATTATTTTTTTTAGATTCTCAAGATATTGCAAAACCCATTCTAGAAAAGTAAGATGGATAATAATCTAATGGAAATAACAACTGACACATACACTATCGTGGTCTTGAGTCCTCTAAGAAACTACCAAATAAATATACACTACATCGTCATCTTGAACCTGGCAGGATGCAAAGTGTTGCATGATGTTGAAATAATTCCACTGGAACCACTAAATGTACTGTTGATGATGGCCCTTGGATGGTTCGACCTTTGAAGGTTACCTATTTAGATGAAAACTATTTTGCTACCTTTTTGAAAATATGTAAATAAAAAGGATCACAAGGCTTAGTTATAGTAACCTATGTTTGGTAATATGGTAAGACATAGGTTAGTATAACTTCTTTTAAATGCCCTTTTTTTTTAAAAGTGCATTTGGTAGTTTTGAAGGTGGAAGTAGGCATTAAGATGCAGGGTTGATAGTAGTTATTTTGTTGTAAACTTATCTACAACTGGGAAATACTGGTATGTGGCCTATTAGGCAGTACTAGTATAAAATGGATGATATATGTACATATTTCTGCATGAGTATCCTTATGTGATGAGTTTGCTATGATTTAATCACCTTAGTAATATGATGAGATAATTCTTAAAAAAATAAACAAAGATAATGATGATAGGTATAAATGGTAAAGGCTAGTGAATACTAATGAGAGATTGATATTCATGCTAGTCATAACTAGGGATTTTGGATCGTGATAGTTCTTCTTACTATTATTTACATTCTAAATAAAGTTCATTCTATGACTATTAAGAAGACTCATTATAAACTTTGGATTAGTAAGTAATCTAAGTTGAATTATATAAAGTTTAAAAGTTGTGTTGCTTATGTCAATACACTCGATCCTACTAAAGGTAAACTTGTAGTCAAATCAAAAAGTCATTTAGTAGTTATTCAAAGTAATTAAAATGGAATAGGTGGTATGATCCAATAGATAAGATGATTATTGAGACATGAATGTAAAATTTATTGAAGAATATTTTGATTATAATAAAATTTTCAAGCAAAAACCATTCTTGAGGAAATTATAAGTTAGTTTGAAGTTTCTCAATGACCAATTAAATAAATAGAAGTGTTTTTTTCCTACGAGAAAATGTTATCAAAAGGATATGAGAAAAGTGAAAGAGTGATTAATTTATATTATAGTCTAGCATCTAGATAATAAAATTTTATATCTTAAGAAGTTATTGAAGCATATAGTTTTGTTTAAAATTATGAAGATTATTGAGCATATATGAAAATAGTAGAAGTTAAAATTACTATTTTGATTTCTAAGCAGACAATATTCTTTTAGCTTATAGAGATGAGTGTTTTTGTATGAAGATAAAAAAGAATTGACTTTTTTTTATATAATTAATATAAAAGATTTAGATGAAACCTCTAATATTCTTGTATCAAAATTATCATAGAAAAGGCACAAAAGAGAATCAATTTGTCTTAAAAAACTTATAGATACTCTTTTATATTAGTTTAAGATGGGTTATTGTCATAATGGTTATATTTCTTATGACTTGTTAAAGAAGTTATATAGGATTGTCCCATTATTTCTTAAGATAGGCTTAATGAAGCTTTGTTTCCATATACTTCTGGTTGAAGAAGCTTTGTATGTGCTTTAATGCGCACTAGGCTTGATCTTGAGTTCTTATTAGATTTTAATCTTGCTATAGAAAAAGCCATTGGGAATGGGTAAAGTAAGCATTTAAAGCATACTATGACATGTGATTTAACTAATTAATTTAATTAGTTATAACTAATCGATTAAGGTTGTATGAATACATGAAAGTTAATTACTATGCTTGTGTTTATAAGGAAATGTGTAGACCCATATTAAAATCAAGATTATGTAGATCAATCCACTGTGAAGACTATATATGTCGCTACTAATATATGTTCAGAAAAATAGTATATCTTATGAAATCTTTTGATAAGTTTTCATGTAATACTATGTTTAGAGTGAACCCTAGTGATCCTTTATGATGATTTTTTAGTTGAGACAATTTTAAAGGATCTTATAAGTCACTATAAGATAAAGAATACTAAAAGTAATATTATTGGTTTAAGACAAGTTAGAAAAGTAAAAAGTTGTTATGGAGATGATATTATCGATAAGATAACTTAATAAATCCATCCATTAAAACTCTTGGTATAATTATATTCAAAATATGTATTTGATTCCTATGTAATACATGTATTTTGAAATGAATGAATGAATGTCCTGAGATTCAACTTCTTTATCAGGTATATACTTGTAGGTATATACAGGAAGGTCTTAATAAAGAGGAAGGGTTATTACTATGCTTGTGTTTATAAGGAAATGTGTAAACTAAGATTAAAATCAAGATTGTGTAAAACAATCCTTTGTGAAGACTATGTATATTACTATTAATATATGTTTAGAAAAATAATATATCTTATGAAATCTTTTGATAAGTTTTCATGTAATACCATGTTTAAAGTGACCCTTAGTGATCCTTTATGATAATTTTTTAGTTGAGACAATTGTAAAGGATTTTATAAGTCACTATAAGATAAAGAATATTAAAGATAATATTATTAGTTTAAGACATGCTGGAGAAGCAAAAAGTTGTTATGGAGATGATATCATTGATAAGATAACTTAATAGATCCATCCATTAAAGCTCTTGGTATAATTATATTCAAAATATGGATTTGATTCCTTTGTAATACATGTATTTTGAAATGAATGAATGAATGTCCTAAGATTTAGCTTTTCTATCAAGTATATACTTGTAGGTATATATAAAAGGGCCTTGATAGAGAGAAAAGATTGACTCTCAAATTGTTTAGGCTTATAGAATGCTTGGAGAACATCTCCTTAATGGTTAATACTTAAATCGAAATGTAACTTTACCCGAGTTACCAAAATTTGAGTATGAAATGAGGCATGCAAAATACTACTTGACTAAAAATAGCAAGCTAATCACTTGTAGAAAATTCATATATTAATATATTTTTTTGGTGTCTTTTGACTTACATTGAGGATTAGACACTTCACACAAATAGAGAAGACTTATAACTTGTGGAGAAAGTTTATGACCTTTGGAAAAAGTTTGAAACTTATAGAGAATGCTTGTGACTTAGAAGGAGGTTTGTACATCATAAGGGATAAGGAGAAATGCTATCCTAAAGGAGGTATTAATGGGTTGCATATTATATTCCTATGGTAACAATCGGTAACTTAGTTTAATTATTTCTTATATGATTATTTTCTTTATTTTATATTATACAAGAATCTATTATTTCTGATAAAGCAAAGTGACAAAAAGGAGAGAAAGGTAAAGAGAAAGTTAAAGGAGAGAGTAAGAAGAAAAATAAAGAGAAAGAGAGAAGAGTCTGAGATTATATAATAAATAGTGATTTGAGAAAGTGATTTTTTTCAATAAAAAAAAGGAAGTTACTTTTTTCCAAATACACATTTATTTTCTATTGACTACAATTTACTTTTTATTGACCACCTTTCCTTTTAAGCTCAAGCATAAGAAAGTTAAAAAAATAGTTTTCAAAAATAAAAAAAATTCAAGATTATGTCTTAAGCTTTTTTCTTGTTTGGGAGTTCTAATTAAGGATAAAAAGAGAATGTTGATTTATGATTAATCCTCCAAAGTTCTCTAATACCATCCAATACTATCTTTTCTATGTTCTTCTCCAATTTGAAAGATTTTGGAAAATTTTCTAAATATCCAAATAAGGGGGATTAGAAGTCATGACTTAATCATTCATTATCTTCCCTCTCATTGACCTCCATCCTCTTTTATTATCTTCCATTTCTTTCTTCCTTAACTCCCAATCATGCAATAAATGTGCATTCTATTTGAAGAATCTTTATACAACAAATATGTTACGAGGTATGTTATCAATGATGGACGTAGAATTTTAAACCAGTGGGGGCTGGAGGTCCAGAGGAGGTTGTCGGGATTCGGGAAGACTGAAGAGCTCACGTCTCCGTGAACATCATCGGAGGGAGACCGAAGAAACTGAAGAAGATTGGCGATGCGACGGCAAATGCGAATGACGGAACGATCAAGGAGAACTGGAGAAGAGAAACCAGATCAACTAGCATGAAGAGTCCGAACGGCGAGAAGAAACCGACTTCCGGTCTGGACTTCGTGTGTTGTGTGTGCTGGTGGGCAGTGGAGTGGCGATCGGCAAAAGCTTCTGGTGACGTCCAGATCAAAAATCTAAAATGGAGAAGACTAAAGAGTCGAAGAAATGCTGGCTAGCTTATGGGGGGAAATTTAATTTATAAAAAAATGAGAAATTTTCAATTTGCCCCCCGAAATTTGGACATATTTACATAAAAGCCCATTAATCCTATCGAATTTTCAAATTTTAAATTTGTTTTAAGAAAACAAAGACAAAGAAAATCTTTCAACTGAGCTTCTATTGACTCCCTTTCATCATCGTCAGTCTATTTTATTTTTCCTCAGATTGTCACATTCCCGAAGTCTTTTCTTTTATGCCCACATGGCAACGTCTTTTCTTGTGAAACCTAGCCTCCTTACTTTTTCTTCATCCAACCACCACAATGCTTTGCAGCTCTGCATATTGCCGTTCTAACTACTGTCATGATGGTGCCTGGCTGGTCAGAGCAGCAACTGGCTGGCTGAACCAGCCATGGCTAATTGAAATGGAGTCAACACGTGGTGCTCTCTTCTAGGCGAAGGTCCGTCATCACGTTGTGTTTCATCCTGAACTGCTACCCTGCAGTGCTGAGACTCCCTCTTGTTCTTCATGCCAACATCTACCTTTTATCAATTTTTTTTTAAAAAAAAAAAACTGAGTGGGGGCTGAAGCCCCCACTAGGCCCAACGTAGGTCCGGCCCTGTATGTTATGTATGTAGAAAAAATATTGTATGAATTTCAGATAGAATTAGGATAACAATGCCAAACTATTACTAACATCGTTAGCTTCTCTATAATAATGGCTTACTCGAATATGAGTCAAAACATACTGCAAACTCTTTTTAATGTTATCAACTAGTGTTTTCGGTGGACAAATCCCATTCGTCAATTTCATAGGCCGTAAAGAATCAGAATCAGACTCTATAATGATGCATCATAATTTTTTTCTCAGTGACCAAATTTAAAGTAGATAAAATACCCAACAAGTTTACCTTCGAGTTGATTAGTACACAATCTTAGCTTACCAATAAAAAAGAGTTTTAATTATACAAAATGCATTTAATTGTCTATATTAAGTTAATCAGTAGAGAAATACATCATTTTTTTTATTACATTTTAATGTATTATTTCTCCTCTATTTAATGATATGATTATTTTTTTGATTGATTTAGCATACACAAATACATTTAATGTAATTAAAAATCTCTTTATTATATGGATGTTATTGTTAAAATTGGATAAATAAATTTAGCCAATAATTGGATTTATTATTTATGTCATAAAACATTTAAATTTGTACAATATAAACAATTAACAAAGATATACATATTTGGTATTGAGTTCAAAATTATGAACATGAATCATCTAATTCAGGTGCACTCCTTATATGCCTTAGCAGAGAAAGGGAGAATAAATTGTTTGTATCTTCAATGGGATGACTATAGCTCTGTTTATGATATAAGTAGAGACCTACCTTGTTATAACCCTATTGGATTAACTAACCCATCATCATTGGCCCAATTACTAGGCTTACACTACTAAAGTCTGCTATTGGTCTAGGTGTCAACTTAGAACCAATAACATGATCACACTTTAATTGATTTATTTTACAATATTATTATGGCATTCTAATGAGCCAATCATAATATAAAATTAATTTATGATAGTCTAATATATGAAATTTTAACAATCTCCCACTTAGATAAGACAACAAAGTTTAATAAACAAAGAATTGAATTACATTCTATGGCTATAACAATAAATGCCAACAATAATTATTACAACCATAGATCTAACATAAGTATCTAATAATACTGATCATCATATCCAATAGAGATGTTGATGTCATATATGTCTTGAATACTTATATTTTAATGACTAAAAAATACAATGTGGAATGTGTGAGTAAAAAGATATAAATATCAAAATGTGATATTATGGACATCTTTACAAAATGGTCCATGAATCTGCCCAATATGCCGAAATGAGAATTAATAAATCTTAACATAATAATAAAATAGGATTTAAATGTCTCCATCAATATGTCATAAATAAATGTGCATAATCAACAACATCATATATACTTATATATGAAACATATGGCAATACCATTAACATTTCACTAATCTTGAGATAATAATGACAATAATTTATCATTTCAAGAAACTCCAATTAATCCTAAACACTGAAAGGCTTAGCCAAACCCATTTTAGTCCTTTGTTTGCAAACAATTTTACATTTAAGCCTTTGATTAGTGGATCCATAAATATATAATCCGTGGCAATATGTATAATGCTTGTATATCTTCTTTTTAATAAATTGATACTTAATATCAAAATACTTTATGCCAGCAATGCTTTCATTATTATTTTGAGAAAAGTTCACTGTGGTAACATTATCATAACATATGGTTAAGGTCCTAGAAATGTTTTCTACAACCTTTAACCCATACATCATATTTCTTAACCAAATAGTTTTACAAGTGGCTTCACAATATGTTTGACACTCTGTCTCTATAGTAAATGTTGTTGTAATTGATTGTTCGATAGTTTCCATAGTACATTTCCTCTTGTTATCTCTAGATATCAACCCCCTGTCATCTAGATAATTCACAAAATCAAAATTAAAGTAGCCTACAACAATCATATCACCAAATCTGCAATAGGTTAGCACAATTCTTTATGCTTTATAAGTATTTTATAACTTTCTTCATAGTAGTCCAATATTTCATACCAAGATCACTCAAGTATCTTCCAATTACACTAAACATATAACCAATACCAACATGTGTACATACTTGAGTATACAGCAGGCTACCAATAATGAAAGCATGTGAGACTTACTTTGTATATTTGATCTTTATATTATTTTGAGGACACTGAGCTTTAGGAAGAATCTCACCCCTCTAGAATGGTGTAATACTTGGATAGCATAAAAAACATATTGACCCACCTGAGCACCTTTTCAATATACAACCTTTGAAATAAGACAAGAAGACCTTGGGATCTGCACAGTGAATCTATATTCCTAACACAAAAATGGCATCACTAAGATCTTTGATATCTAAAAAAATATAGATAATATTTGCTTTGTCTCAATCACAAAGCTCAAATCATTATTTTCAAGGAAAACATCATCTATATAAGACTAGAATCTTAAATCTACCTCGTATCTAACTTAAAATAGATACATTGATCTATATGATTCCCCTTGAACCCAAAAGAAGCAATAATTTTAACAACCTTGAGATACCATTGTCTAGAGACTTTATTCAAATCGTATATATGAATATTTTCAATTTACATAATAAGTGTTCTATACTCTTCTCTTGGAAACTATCTAGATGGTTCACACAAACAATTTTTGGTTAATTGTCATTCAACAAGGTCGTTATACATGTAGTGAAGCTCAGAGTTAAAATAAGTTATCACTGTCATAACAACTCGAAACAAGTCTTCAATTAAAGTGAAGAAGAAAATTTTCTATAATCAACACCTTATTTTTAAATGTAGCCATTTGCCACTAACCTCGCCTTATACCTCTCAATTACCCCTTGAGTATCCTTTTTGGTCTTAAAGACCTTCTTGCATCCAACAAGCTTGCAATCAATAGTTAACTATATAAGATCTCACACATTGTTATGGAGCAACAAAGGAATCCATCATTCATAGTGAATTAGAACTTAAAATTGCTTCTTGAAAAAATGGTGAGATCATTACCATTGTTGATGTCAAATTCCTGTTCCTACAGGTATACCACATAGCCTTCATTTGGGATTTCTTTAAAGGTATTTCATTTACAGGACTTGGTTTTTTTTTTACTACCAATAAAGCATCAAGCTTTCCAACCTCTAACATTGGTTTTAATATATGTTGTACTTGATCATTTTCTTAATCAATTTGGATTCTTTCAACTAGTAATGGTGCTAGTAGAATAACAATTTATACCTCTCTAAGAAAGATGTTACATGGCCTTTTACTCTTATTGTTCGACCACTCCTCAAAATAAATACAATGAGGTGCCTCATTTACCCTAGTGGTATTGGTTGGGTAATAAAATATACAACTGTTGTAGTCATTGTAACATCTAATAAAATGATTATAATAGTCTTTAGATCAAGTTACTTAATAAATAAATCATATGATTTCATTTCAGCCTCGTACCCCTAAATATGGAAATGCATAAGACTAGGCTTTTCCTTTACAGTAATTCATACGGGTTTTTAGGTACAGACTTACTAGGTACTTGATTCAGCATATATCCAACCTTTTGGTTCTCTTCCTTTTCTAGCTTTAGTTGGGAGTATCTCCCTTGACATAATCAATATATATACTAAGACAAATAAGTTTAAGTTATGAAAAATATCTTCTTTTATCCATCACTCTATCCTTCTATGGAGATATCACCTAGACGCTTATGCCACAACATGGAGGATCTCACATGAATTTTGACCTCTTTCATCCAACCACAGTATTTATGAACAAACTATTTTTTTTTTCAATTTTTAAATGCAATTGGTTTTACAGGTCTAAAATAATAATTAAAATTTATTTTTCCTCATGGAATATATATAAATAATGATAAATAAATCTAAAACATGATTAGAAAATAAACTTAAGGAAGCAACTACTTCTACATACTCATCTTGCATTTTTCCACCACTTTCAATTTGACTATCGGCTTTGTATCACTTGACCTCCTATTATTTCTTAATGTCTATAATGAATTTGTAATAAAATGATTGCATCTCTATCTAACCACCAAGTATTTGATAGAATGTCTCACTAGAGCTAGCAAAAACATCTTGATCTATTGTGATGTGCACTCAAATAAGCTTTCTTGCTTTCAAAAATTAGATTCCTTTGAGTGTGACTAATTCTCACACTCAACACTTAACCCATGTGAAACAAAGTGAGCATAGAGATCTTTGCTTTCATCACTTCATCTTCCACTTGACTAACTATAGAGGTTATTTTACTGAAAGTCTACTCATCCTCTTGAATGTGATATGACATCTTTAGAACATCAATTTTGAATTGGAAAAGATTCCAAAATATGCTAAATCAAATAAATATTTTCCAAGTCCTTTTTCATGTCCTTCAAGCAATTATAGTAGTATAAGGGTTTCAAAATATGCTCACAAAATTTATTAACACCATCATAAACAGTTTTATTAAGCAACAAGAGGTAATGCTTTTTCTCGGGCTTATCAAACTTTACAACTTTTTTGCTTCAAAGCCTATATAGGATTTGGCATTTGAAGAGTCAACAATGCCTTTCATGATGATCTTATCCTTAGTATACATCATAACCATCAAATGCACTCTATTAGAGTGGACACACACTTTTCCCGAAGAACCTTAATGTAATAGTAAAATCATCATCTATTTTATGCTCTCCCTCTCGCTATGCAAATACAAAATTTGATGATTGTCAAATATGATATTAATAACTCAGCCCTTATATCTATTACTCATCCTTATAATTGGTCTCATTTACCATTTTTACAATAATTAATTATATACGTAACAAGAGAGTGAGGAAATAACAATTTATGAAATTCATCCTAAATTTCCAATATGCATGTTTAAAATAGTCATGCTATGATATTTCCTTAACAACTATGCAATTCTAAATAGTATTACACTATAAAACCTAACATTAATAGGACATTTAAAGCTTTGTAATATAAAATATGGATTGAATGTTATATTTCCAAAACTTAACACCAATATGGTATTTAAAGATTTTAAGAACATAACAAGTAACCATAATACTCACATTATTGCTAACAAATAATGTTAATAATATTACATTGATAGGATATATATATATATATATATTGCTAACCTAATACTCTCTTTTATACAATTTCAAATTTTTATTTCAATACAATTTTACATAACTGGTCCCACAATAGGTGAGTACTCAACTGTACAAAATTTCATGGCATAACATAAGTAACATAATTCCTACATAATTCTACTTTCATGCATATAAATGTGCAAAATTCAAGTAATAACGAAACACCATCCAAAAACTCTTGAAAAATTATAGACAATAGTCTAACATGTAAGAAACATATTGTAAATTTTTAAGCCCAAAAAACATCAAATAATCACTTAAATAGATTGGGCAAAACATTAAAATATTTTTATGTCTAGAAAAATCTCTAAAAAATAGAGCTAGGAGGGTAGGGCTCAATGGTGCAATTTGCATCACCATTTGTCATTGTTATGGTAGCGTGTGGCCTCCACACACCATTGGTGCATGTGTGCCAACATGTCAAGGCTAGACTTCATCTTATTCACTCAGTTCCGTATTTTTCAAATTACTAGACCTAGGTTTTGACTCAATTTCACAATTGCCTAGATTCATCTAGTTTTTTCACAAATTATTGTGTGGGTTTGCTTATTTACATCAATCTAAAACTAATCCCTAAACAATTTCAAGAAATCTAAGGAAAGAAACAAGCAATTTCAACCAGAATATACCGAATTCTACTAGTTTGCGTGATTTAAAATTTTTAAAGTTGATGAATTTCAATTTGGTTTTTACAAAATTGATGGAGGGCTTTTATTCATTTTATCATTCTAACTCAGACTCATCAACCAATTTGAACAAGAACCCAAGATATAGGGCAAATTTTTACATAGAATGCGTTTGAACCTAAATAGCCATATTCACTTAGAAGTCTTGATTCAAAACAAAATTCACTAGTTTTGTTCAAATTGATTTGTATATTTTGCACATTACATGCTCTTGAGATGAAAACATAAATTAATTTGAAAAATATAGCTTTAGATTATTCAAAATTTTGAATTCAATTTTCTATAAAAACCTAAATTATACTAACTTGTGATTTCATCTCAAAATTCACAAGATTTTGTAATCAATTCAATAATACATCCAATCAGAAAAGACAAATAGATTTCATGTAAAAAATTCATAACATTTCTTATTATAAATTATGGATCATCAAACATTTTAATCACATAAAATTTCAAAATAAATTTATATAAATTTGATCCTTGCAACATGAAAAAAAAATGACTCTAGTACTAATTGTTAAATCTGGATAAAGAAATTTAACTAATAACTGAATCTTTTGTTCATGTTATAAAGCATATAAATTTATATAATATAAAAAATTAACAAAGATTTGCATACATGGTATTCATAGCAAAATTATGAACACAAATCCTTCAGGTCAGGTGCACTCCTTACATGCCATAACAAGGAAAGGGAGAATAAGTTATTTGTATCCTCAATGAGACGGCTATAGTTTTGTCTAAGGTGTAAGTAAAAACCATTCTTACCATAACTTTAGTTGAACAACTAATTTATTATTATTAATCTACTTACAAGGCTCATATGACTAAAATTCACTATTAGTCTGTGTATTAATTTAAGTCCAATAACATAATCACATTTTAATTAGTCTATTTTACAATATTAGTATCACATTCTAATAATATAATCATAATATAAAATTAAATTATAATAGTAACATTGAAAATTTTAACTAATATATTTTCAATGCATTAAAGTTTAGTTCAAATGGAAAAGAGAAAACCAAATTGACCTAAATCAGTTAATCACACCCACTTTTAAATCATAGACGCCATTGGAAAATAAAAGTCCTCTTAGTGGCAACCTGAACTTAACACAAGTTTTAGGACCTGAATTATGCGAGAGGATGTGCGCTTTTTTTTTTTTTTTGACATTAGAAAGAGTATCGATTATTGATCTGCTATTGCACGTGGCCAAAGTTATCCATGTCGGTAATGCACATTGCTTAACATGGAAGCTAATTTTGGAACAATAAGTATCCCCTGCGAAAAAATATTTTACCTGCCTGTGATTATAGTTACAAATGCTCTATTTACCTAATATTATATATAAAAAGTATATTTACCTAATATTATATATAAAAAGTGTGACAGATTCATTACTTTAAAATAAAAGTTATTTTTATTTATCACTATAATATTATATATTATTTTAATAATCATAAGACATTTGATGATATAAAAATTATTTATTTTTATACAAATAAATAATATTTTTCTACAAAAATGTCTCTTAACAAAATAAGCAAAAGAGTATAATATATCTTGTGATAGATTCATTACTTTAAAATAGAAATTTTTTCTTTTTATCATGACATCATATATTATTTTATTAATCATAAAATATTTAATGATATAAAATTTTTTTTTATACAAATAAATAATATTTTCCTATAAAAAAATGTTATCCAACAAAATTAACCAAGGAGTATAATATATCTAAGCTCAAGATCTAGACCGGATATCATAAGATTTTACTTATAGTTGCTGCTCACTCCCCTCAACTTCTCACGGTGAGAAACATCAAAGGATAGCCCTTATACTTGGGACAAACTTTTATTGGAACCAAAATGTGTGGAATCCAAAAACTCTAATGGAAGGAATTACATAATTCGGTTTTCATTATTTGGAAAATACATTTTCCCTACCTAAGATTTGCCATTAAGATAAATTATCTTTGTAAAGTTTAAAATTGGACATTTAATCCCATGAATTATTTCAAAAAATAAAACAATTAAGTAACATGAAAAGGGGATAATTTGTTCTAAATGCAAACTTCAGGGGATAATTTGTTCCAAATCTAAACTTTAGAGGTAAAGTATATGTTTCCCTTAATTATTTAAGAGTTTGAAATTGATAAGTATTGATTTATTGTAATTACATATAATAAATAATTATGATTTAAATGCAATTTTAGTCCCACTAAAATACAAATAAAATGATTTTAATTTCTTAATTTAAAATATTCAACTTTGATTCCTTTAATTTATTAATCATTTAATTTTAATCCTTTATTAAACTCTCATTTTATTATTATTGAAAAGTTGACATGAAATAATATTAAGTGTTCTTATTTAACATAATACACTATTTTAACCATATTTATGTATACACTTTAGGTATATATATATATATATATATATATATTACCGTTGGATTAACGGATTTAAAATATATACTAAATTAATTTTAAATAACTCTTAATTTTATTTTAATAAGTTAACTTGTATTTAATATTTTCAATATATAAATTTTACACAAATTTATTAATAGAAATAATTGCATTTAGGTTTAACAAAATAAAAAAAAATAAAAAAAAATTATTTAATAATAAAAAGTATTGAAAAATATTGTTGAATAGAATTATAATTATAAAATTTTAAAAAATAATAACAGAAGTACAACATAAATATTAAATTAAAAAAAATGCGAATGTCATATTGCTTATTTTCAACTTTCTCTCTTTAATTGGTATGTTTTATCTTTATACTGAAAATTTTTTGCGCTAAAAATCAATATCTCTTACTTTATTTTATTATTATCTCAATTTATTCATTTACATTTTGTTTATATTTTTTAATCCAAATTTATATTTCTAATAGTAAAAATACAAAAACTCCCTCTTAAACTTTGGGTGGTTGGATTATATTACTACCAACTTTCAGAATTTGAAATACAAGTTTTAAATTATACAAAACATTGAAATGAATACACATTATCTATATAATTAACCATTTCATTTAATTATATAATTTTTTTATGAACTTGTTAAATAAGTATCACAATATTGTTGGACACATGTTTATTTTCTACATTACATAATTAATGAAAATTAAATTAGATATATAAAATTTTAATTAAATATATGAAAATGAGTTTAGAATTATATGTAAAAATAATATGATAAATTAACATACAATAATATTATAATTCTTGTTTAAAAAGTTAATAAAAAATTGTCCAACTAAATAAAATAATTAATTAAAAGAATAATATGTGTAAATTCTAAGTTTTTTTTACAATTTAATGTTTTAATTTCAATTTTACAAAATTGGTGGTGGACTGAATTCAACCACCTCAAAGTGGAAAACAATTTTTTGTGTTTGTCCCTTTTCAATACTAACCCTACTTAATGTTACTATTAAAAATATTGGTAATATACATTAAATTTTTTCTAAGTTAGTATTTCAATATAAAAATATTAGTACACTTTTATATTAATATAAATTTTTATTTATAAATTATTTCTGATTATTTTGAATTTTTATTTTAAAATAATTTATATAAATAATTATAATAAAATATAATTTATTACATACTAATGTAAGTAGAATTAAGGAAAAAGTACATTTTACTCCTTAAAATTTGTATTTAGGACAAATTACCCTATAAAATTTATATTTTGAATAAATTATCTCATTTTTATTAAATTTGATATCCAATTTAACTATCTTATTTTTTAAAATAATTTATAAAAATAAAATATCTAATTTTAGACGTTAGGTGAATAATTTATTCCAAACATAAATTTTAGAGAAATAAAATGTATGTTTCCTTTAATTTTTATTTTTTTTTTTGGTTACTTTTGAAGTGAGGAATTACACACACAAATTTCTCATTTTGTTTTTGCTTCATGAGCAGCAAAGAAGTTGATATTATTCATTTCTAACACGTACAAATGAACAAGCTGTCATGCTTCGCGATTAACAACCTCGATCTTTCATCTCCAACATAAATAAATAAAGTTGAACAGATACTTTGGGATTGGATGCTCTGCATCACGAAGATGGACGGAACATAAGTTCACGTGATTGGTTTATTTGTCCCCATAACGAATCTGAAACAGCAACTATCAAATAGCTAATCCTTGTAGATGTGGCCCCTGCGGTACGAGAATCCAATAAATGCAGAACTTATTATTTTTAACAGGGACAGACACAGGAATGTGGGTCAGTAGGGGCTGGCCCGGATCCAAAATAAGAAAATTTATAATTTAGTCTCAAATTTTTTACTTTTTTTCACTAAGACCCATTTTTAAAGA